>VMDR010000916.1:0-163103 GCA_007922815.1 Macrotus californicus | reverse complement strand
TAATCTTGGTGGTGATTCTTAAAGTGCAGGAACATTAACATCACTTAGGAACCTCTTTGAAAGGCAGACTCTCAGGTACATCTCAGGATCAGGGTGCAGTGGGCCCAAGATCCTTATGTAACAAGCCCTCCTGGTGATCGGGTGCACCCCAGTTTGAGAACCACGATCTGAGTAAGACAAAAGATTGTACAGCTGTGAGAACCGAGCATTGTAACTTAACCAAATGCTTCTCCTGGTTCTCCGCTGTACTCAGGGGCCTGTCCTGTTCCTCGCCACCACCTCTATCTGTGTTTGGGCCGACAAGTGACCAAATAAAGGGCACCCTGGGCTCTGGAGAAACCAGTGGGTTTATCCACGTGTGAGATATTTTCAACTAGAACACGCCCTGGAGCTCAGGTGAGTTTACCTGGGAAAAAAAAAAAGGAAGTCATCAGAGTTGAGTGTTTTGGTAGGATTACCATAGAAATAGAATATATAACTCCCAAAAGTGCAGAGAGAGGGAATAAGTAGATTAAAGAAAATTGACTTCACTGAAGGAAGTTAGGAATAAGGGAAGGGGGCAAAGAAAAAAGTAAAATGAATAGAAAAAAATAATATGTCAGACATGAATCCAAATAGCTCTTAGAATTAAGATATATAGTTTATACTAGAAAAATACTGATCAAAATAAAGATGTTATAATCATATAAATGTCAAATAAAATAGATTTTAAAGGAAAAATATTTAGGCACAAGAAAGGTTATCACATAATAAACTAGAAAAGCAGAGCAAACTAGAGACAACAAATATCAGCAAGAGAGCCTCAAAATAGTAAGCTGAGCTGTATGCAGTTGTCAATATTTGACTGACCTACAAAAACAGTAATTTCATGTAGAGGAAAAGCCAACAGAATTATGAAAACAGACTTCTTCAAGTGTGATTTTAACATTCATCTGTTACAAACTGATGAAGTGATCACATAATTAATAACTATGCTGACTATTTGAACATGATGATGAAGACACGTCACAAAATCCACATATTTGGAATTCTTATCTCAATTCTTACATCATCCACATTCTTTTCAGGAAAAGTTTCAAAACTTGAGCACATACTAGGCCACAAAGGACGTCTCAATAAATACCAAAGAACTGGTAAAACATGTGGACTATATTCTTTGACCACACAACACAAGAAAATGAAAACTCAGTTCCCCCCCACAATAGCCCAAGATATTTTTGTATATTTGGAAACTAAAAATGGTTCCAAATTATTCATAAGTCAAAGAGGAAGGCATGATAGAAATTAGAAATCATGTCAAGCTGATTTATCACGATCTAATTTTTACCATATTATTCAGTTAGTGTGATTTCATATCTGGAAATGCCAGTAAAGCTGATACTATGGACATCGGGAACCAAAAAAAGCCTGGTTTTTAGTGGGAAAAAAACTATAGTCTTAATTACTCACTGTACCTATTTGTCCAAGAACTTTTTTGGTCTGGATTTTATTCAGTGTTTCCTCCATTTTATTCCCCAGGGCTCCTCTAAGAACTGCTCCTTACTTCACCATTCAAAACCCACAGGCCCATGACCCCCAGTGTTGAGAAACTTCTCCTATGGCCGCAAGGCCATCGTCATCCACCTACACACTCGGGACTGCTGAGGGGACACCCCTGGGAATATTTGGAGAGGTGGCCATATGTCACATCAAAATATCAGCTGCTTTCATTTCCCACAGTAGGTTCCCCAACCTATAATCTCACATCTAGGCTGACCCTGGTGGGCAGTCTTGGTGAACTAGGCATCTCCCTGCTCATGGAGGGGGGCAGATCTGATCATGTCCCTTTAGAGTTCCAAGGAAATGGAACAAGCAACTGTTTAGAACAGCATCTGCTTTCAAATGAGAACAGTACACATTTGAGCAGAGGAATGTGTTTTGCCTGACTGCTCACTTCCCAGTCCAAGTAAAACACATCCTTAACACGCCACGTGCGGTAGGCACACGGGGAAGACATGCAGAAGTAAGCAAAGCTAAAATCTCTTCTTCAAGACTTCAGTTAGAAGGGCCTGGGAATTCCATCTGCAACATTCTTCTAGGAACATCATAATGTCAACATCCCAAAGGAGTCTGGAGCCCCAGATCAGGGTCTAGGGTCCCAGACAAAGGATGAATGGGCAGGCCCACGAATCTTGGGATTTTGTATAAGGGCAAAGGCCAAGTCGTAGGACACAAAGAGTGGTATCCCGTCAAGACTGTTGAATCTGAACACCATCCAAGAATGTCCCATTTCCCTAATTGGAGGGTCTCCCAAGTAAGAAAAACCTTGATGCCATGGGACAATGTCAGGTAATCAGCTGTCTCTCTTTTCCTTCATGTAACCTGGGACAAGACCTGAGCATCAGCAGCATGGTCTTTGTTAGGCAGAGGGTTGGACCAATCTGTCAGCCGGTATTTTAAAAATATCAATACGGAAATCATTACAAAAAAAAGTACACACCCTTGCCCTAGGGGAGAGGGGATATGGATATTTTTCTTTCTGTATTAATTTCCTTTCATGTTATTGTATTAAAAATAATTTAGTGAGTAAAAGTAATGATTGAATTAGAAGAAATTCACACCCCGTCCCCAATTTGACTGGTGACTCAAAGGTGAAAGTCCAGTGGAAAGAGCCTACCTTGTGAGAAGTCAAGGGCAAAGCATCAAAATCTACCCAGAACACTCGGAGATGACGAAAAATCAAAGCTCATGTCTCACTCCCATTCTGAAACTCCCATTCCTCCTGCTGGCAGAGAGAAATAAAAATTGCCAATCAAGAGTAACTTACTCCACTCCTGTTGGAAACATTTCACTTTGAAATTAATTCAGCCTCTTTTGGGTAAATACCCAGTCAACCCAAGGCTGTTTCTTCCCTCTTCCAGGGGGTCACTTGTCCCCTCCTCCTTTCCAACATGGTATCTGACCGCCAAGGGAGCTGACATACCCTTGCGGCAGGGGTCCTTGGAGTCCTGAGCAGCAAACCAGTCTTGTCCTTAAATGTCCTAGGTTGGTGTTTACTTGGGGGTGGCTGACCTCACTCTCCTTTGTGAGAATCATCCTGCTGGTATCTGCTGCGGAAACCTAAGGTCTCTGTGGTCCCTTAAATCATCAGGTCCCTGTGCCTTTGTAGCCTCCTGCCTTCTTCTGGACCAGAGGCCTGAGCCAGGGCACTGCGGCTCTCCACACCTTGGCATAGCCTGACCGGGGAAGACATGAACTCCGGGCCATGAGAGACCCTCTGTCCTGACTGTTCCCCCCACCTCCAAACTGTGGTCCACAGTGTGGAAGCAGAGAGTGAGCCAGGATGTGCTGACTCACCCTAGACCTGCTAGGCTTTCTGTGGGGGATTCTAAAGCCTTGGCACCCCCACCCCAATCTTGCTTAAGCCTGGTGGGATGGTGAAAGGGGAAGCTGGAGGGAAGAGGCAGTCACTTCCCAGTGACCAAGCTGAGGCACTCATGCTGGCTGCACCCCCACAGAGATGCCCTCCCATCTCCCAAGGCAATGCTTTCTACTTCCTCTTCCTGTCTGGTAGAGATCACCCATAAGTCTTTCCTCTGCCTGCTCTATAATTTTTTTAAATTTAGTGATTTGAAAGAGAGAGGAAGGGGGAGAGAGAGACATCAGTTTGTTGCTCCACTTGTTTATGCATTATTGGTTGATTTTTGCATGTGCCTGGCCAGGGATGGAACCCTCAACCCTTGGAGTAACAGGACAACACTCTTAGCAACTGAGCTACCCGGCCAAGGCCTCTGTATTATAGCTTTGATCCTATTTAATCTAGCCTGGTTTTTATATGCTAAAGGAAACCTCTAGGGATTTAGAAAACCCTTCCTGTCTTTACAAAGCCTCATTTGCACCTTGCTGTGGATTCAAAATGTCATCTTGAGACTGGGCCCTGGGTCTAAGTCACAGCTGACAGTGGCTATCTGGCATGGAAGGCGCCCTGTGCTACAAGAGGGTCTGCATAGGGAAGGTCACTATTTTTTAATTTAATCGTTCAATTTACTTTTCATTCAATTTAAAAATTGGTTGAGCTACAGTTAACACACCAGGAGCTTCCAGGCTGCAACCTTTGCTAGACTGTAACAGAGAAACCCCACCCCAGCACCCCACACCCCAACACGCTCACACCCATGAACATGTGTTTCCTGTCAAGCTAACAACCATTGTGTGAGCATGTTTAGAGTACTAACATGACGGACTACTGTGGATACCAGCATGAATTAAGTGTCATGCTAAGAACTTCATATCATTTAATCTCCACAACAACCCTGCAACTTACAGATGTATCATTGCCCGCACTTTCAGATGAAATCACTGGGTTCAAAGACGGTAGTCCCAAGCCTGAAGTCACAAACTGAGAACAGCAGAGCTCAGGGCCCAACCCAGGCTTCTCTGACTGCAACACTTAAGCTTTTTCTATCAAAAGTAGGGGACTTTTCTTTGTACAACCCCGAGATTCTAGGCACGCAAACCAGAAACCCAGGGGACAATCTATCCTTCCAGGTCAGCTACCAGTGATAACCTTGAGATAATGCATTTTGCATTGCAGGCTGTTCACCAAGCACCCAAATATTATGCTTTCTAAAAGCACTCTGGACACCTTTAGAACATCAAACAGAAAAGGAGATAAGCAAAGTAGAGAGCGGGACAGTGTGTGCTCGGAGAGGCAGGCTGGTGGAAAAACCAACAGAATCTGCTGAAAATTAATAGGAAGGCAGATACTCAGGTGAGGAAATGCTAAGAGGTGTCTCGGTTCATTTTCTTCATATCTGATTTACAGAGAAATGTCATTTTAAGAGTCGCTTTTTACAAATGGATTCCACTTGCTAAAACTCAAAAGGAAAATAGTAAATAAACAGATTGTATCATCCCCTAAGCATGCCTGGCAAGTCCCAAGTACTTCCTTCTCTCTTTGCATTGTAATTCTTGTCCTTCTTTCCAGAAATTTCTGCCATCCCTCTCAGCACAAGCAGTTCTCAGACTCTCTGCACCCATATCTCACTGAATAATTTTATTCCAATGCAGGAATAAAGTCTGGTAGGAGGAGCCGTTGCAAAGGAGAAAATCCATGGTTATGTATTTCCATATGCTATGTCATTGACCAGACTTATTGCCAACCCTTGAATCATCTCTAATTCCCAGTTTGTCTCAGCCTCCATCTCATGTCTTCCAAATGTTTCTACCATGACTTTAAAGTGAAAACAATACATTAAAATGGGCCTTTTAAGAGGCTATTGCCAAGAGACTTCTTTGTTTCTACATAGGGCTTAGTAGTGGGTGTCCCCAGTTAACAAGTCCAAAAGGACTCTCACACCCCACCTTCCCACACAACAGCTCTTCCTCCCCTAAGAACCCCCATCTCTGCAAGTAGCACCATCATCCACCCTCTTGCTCAGGGCAAAACACCAGCAGGGCCCTTGTGTCTCCCTTTCCTTTATCCCCTCTAGTCAATGCATCATCAAGCCTTGCCGAGCCTGCCTCCAACTCCAACAGCCCTCGTTCCAACCCTCCTCTCTCCATCTCCAATGATGCTATCCCAGGGCAAGCCACCATCACCTCTCACCTGGATGGATGCAACCGTCTCCACCTGGCCTCCTGTCTGCCCCCTCCCCACTCTCCAATCTGTTCGTCATAGATTATCCAGCCTAATTAATCCTCATAAAATGCAAATTTACCTATGGCGTTTTCTCCTGGCTTTTCATTGCTTCAAGAATAAAATCTAAAATCCTGAACATTTCTTATGAGGCCCTGCCTGATGTGAATATGGCCTCTCTCCAGCTTCATCCCATGTTCCCCTTCTCTCTCTCTCGCTCTCCCTGCCCCCACGCACTCACCACACTGGCTTGTTTTCTCTTGGCTCAAATATCACAAGCCCTTGACTGTCTCAAAGTCTTTGCCACGGCTGTTTCTTCTGCTTGGAGTACACACCTTCCAGTTTCTATTTGAATGGCTTGTTCTAAGCCTTCGGGTCTTAGCTCTTGATTTGTTTGCCCAAATAGCCTTTTCTGACCACCCAATCCAAAAGGGGGTCCTTGATAGTTACTCACTGTCTCCCTTGTTTACTTCCCTTCAGATCTGCCATTACTTCGCTCATATACATACCAACTGACTCTCTGCTCCCACTCTACTCCTAACGCTTGGCGTAGAGCCTGAGACCTTATGGGCAGGTAATGAGTGTTGAATGAGGAGAGCCCACAAACACCACCCTAGAGCTCCTAGAGCCCACCTCAGAGTCAAAGCGAGGGGAGAAATGTCACTGCCTTGCTGTGAAAGCCAACAGCCCGTTAAACTTATAAAAATATGCTCCCAGCTAAAATCACAGAAGATGTTTTCTAACTGATTATGCTGAGCTGTGAAGTAAAGATAATAAACACATTTGATCTGAAACAGGTGAAAATTTGGTCAGCTCCCCACTGGTTGGTTGACTTGGGCCCTTTAAAAAGCATTCTCTGCTCTTCAACATTATCTGAGTATAATTTTTATATACCATAATGTGCTCTGGTGGCGGTCATCCACAACTCCCCAGCAGTCACTTGATGGCCCTATTCATCTTGACAAGGCAAGGCTAAGTGAGTCCCGTGGGCCCACATTCATTTGCATACGGGCCTGAGTCCAGTAGATGGTGATGCTTAGCTACAACTTTATAAATGAGCATCTCAAAGTGAGCAAAGCACTTTAAGATCCTTGAATAGGGCACTAGAGACATGTATCATAACATTTATTGAGTGTAGATTTCCTTAATGTGCCAAAATATGCCTTAGGCTTGTCAGTTTGAATGTGACAGCTTGCTAGAAAAGTTGGAGGTATCAGTGATCACATGCAGAGCAGATGTTCTAAGCTGAAGAGTTTTGTTTTCTAAAAAACTGCCTGGCACACAAACTGCTTAAGATGGATCTTTTGAGATGAGTGAGAGAAACATAGAGGTGAATAGAGCCTTCAGAAACCCAGATTAAACTCATAAGAGACAAATGATGCATTGTTTTCTATTTGTATGCTTGGTGAAAAGCTCAGGTTTCTGTCCAACTTACCAGAGAGGGCAGCTCCGTCACTGTGTGATGCTATTATTTTTAAAGCCTTAACCGTTCTTTCCTAATTATCACCTCTAGGATGCTGGTTTTCAGATTAAGTTTCTTTGGTGCTCAGGGGAAAAAATTAAACCCACCAAAGATGTTACCACTTAGTGCTTCTGCAGATGGGCTGATCGCAAAATGCCAAAACAAAATCCTGTCCTGCTCTCTGAGTCTTTACTGCAGCAGAAGAGTCGTGACAAACCCCAGATGCAACCTTCATGGGTACAGAAGCACCCCCTCTACTATCTGCTCCTGAGTTTGGTCAGCACTGTGGATCTGGGGCTGAGTCCACCTGTCCCCTAACTCCGACTCTCCCTTCTACATGGCTAATATTTTGCATCGGCTGTCTTTTGTTCCCTTCTACCTTCACCAAATACTTTGTCATCTATCCTTCCATCCATTTAGACATCCACTCATCTGTCTATCCATCTGCACACCCATCCGCACAACCATGCAGCCATCCAGTCATCCAGTATGGATTGAACCACATACAGTCTTACCTGCTAGGGATACACCGGTGAACAAGACCGCGTCTATGACCTCATGGAACATAAAACCTAATAGTGGATATAGGCATGAAAATGGACCATTTATTGCACAATTGGTCGTTGCTAAAATGGAGATATTCTAAAGGTGATGGGGGCCAGAGCGGGGGTGGGGCAGGTCTAAAGGAGGAGATTTGGGGGATATCATGGACAAGAACCATAAAGTAACACATAGGAGATTGCTAGAAGGAGAGGAGTGCAGAGGAGGGAAGGAGGGGAAGTGCTACACTCCAGGCAGAGGGACAAACACAAGCCAAGTCACAGAAGTCTGAGAGCCCGCAGCATGTCCTGGGCACAGGGCTGGTTCTGCTGGGGAAAGAGAGCTGGGGAAGGCCTGGAGGAGGGGAGAGAGGAGAGAGCAGGGTCCGATCAGGAAGGACCTCGTGACTTGGATGTTTGAGAGTCACTGAAGAACTGTGTTTAATACTCCCCCAAAATATAAACAAATAACTGATATGATGGGAAATGGGCAAAAAGAAACAGAAAATACAATTTGACAGGTAGTGTGTTAATTCTACCCCATAAAAATGAAGTACTAGCTCTCAGATGTTTCCCGACCTCTTGCGTTTCTTCCCTGTAAGAACGGTTTTCTTTCTGTCTGTGTGTCTCTCTGTATGCATCGGTGTGTGTATGAATGTGTTTAGTTTTGGGGGGTTATCACTGGAAGTACTATGGATGAAGCACCTGCTCCCCAGGTGTCCTGCTCCTTGGGAACTATTCCCACCCTTCTGTCATTATGAGCATGTACAGGTATGCAAAAATAAGTGGAAAGCACCCATTTATTTTCCTCCCAGATTAAATACACATTTGTGAAGTTGGGAGTCCCCCTTCAGTTCCTTCCTCTTCTGACTACTTATAGGGTCACTCCTCTGAGGCTGTCGAATCACTCAAAGTGTCACGCCTGATGGTGTGTTTTTGTTTTAATTTGATTGTTTTATGTCTAGAGCTCCCCATGAGAGGAAGAAGGAGAACATGAAGCCTGAGGAGCTGCCGGAGGGCGAGGCCTGTTCTCGTGGCCAGGTGCTGCAGAAAGGGGAAGGTGCCCCGATCACAGAGGACAACACAAAGGAGGCAGGAGGTGACAAGTCTACTGAAGGCCCTCCTCTCAGTGAAACAGAACCGCGAAAAGACGCCAAGGGTAAGGCCAGCCAGGGCTACAGACCCAGTCCTGGTGTAGCGGCAGGACCCTTTGGTTTTCTGAAATGCGGTCCTGGAGCTGGAATCCCCGGGCCAAGGGCAGATCGTATGGGATAGGAAACAGTGAAGGTTGTTCTGCAGAGCTACTGCTACTTAGGACAACTTCTGGCTCAAAAGCTCTAGTTTCCATATTTAGTATTATCTGGTGTTGAGCCAAAGAGAACTGCTTCCAGTGAAACCAAAGGCCATGCATGTCAATGAGCTCGATAGCCACATCCTGTGTCCTGGGTCCCAGAGCGTCAGCCTCCACGTTTCCGTGAGAGAAACTGACTCTGGAAGGAACAGTGAAGAGCACCATCTCCAGGGAGTGGCTTGGTTCTGGCCAGGGGCCCACATCCCCTGGCCTCCTTCACTGCCTTTACTTCTGCAGAGTTGGGCACTTCCACATTGGGCTCACTCTCTAAGCCCAGCAAAGCACACACCTAGGCCCTGGGCATATCCCATCAATGCAGGAAACAGCCACTAGCCAGTGAGGTATCCCAAGTATGAGGAACAAATCATACCCCTGCCGGTGGCTCCCACAGCTCTAGTTTACCAACCTGGAGTTAACCGTGTGAAGTCGCTTGTACTGTTTGTGCCCAGCGAGCTGCGGAAGGCGTAGAGAGGCAAGACACCTTTGCATTTCCATCTGTTTCTCTAGCTAAAGAAAGCAAACCTTTTGCAAATATATCTACATGATGTTTCTGCTAAGTGGGTGTCGTTGATAGAGGAGGGGAAAGCAAGAGGGTATTTCTGGGTGAAAAGTTATCTTTAAGCCTCATTTCCTAACTGGCAGATGCAACCCTTTCTGGCCATTAACACAGAGCTATCACTTATTCCAAGTGTGAAACAGAGTGACAAATGGCAGTCGCCAAAGGGGACACATCAATTCTCCTAATTACCTTGAGAGCCCTATTCACAGAAGCAAAAAGGGCGTCTCATTGCGTAGACGCTGCTCTCTTTCTGATCATCAACAGCTTCCATTCCCTAAAAGTTTTCTTGGTTTGAGTCACATTCAGACCAATGAAAGCTGTGACGATGCAAACCGGAGAAGACAGAGCTTGGCAAAGGGGTCATTTGCCAAGCCTGGTCTTACGCCCCAGGACTAAAACTAGTAAGTTAAGGGGAACCATAGGGTAAGAAAAGATGCAGCGCCCGTAGGAGAGAGAGGGGAGTCTTCGTTGCAGACGGAGTTCAGAATGAGCCGTACACTTCCAAGGCCTGTGGGAGAAATTTCTGGCTGCTGCTGCCTCCCAGCTCGGACACTTCTGAGGGGCTGCACATGACTGGCAGCTTTCGCAGACACCGCACCGCTGTATTGATTCCCTGACTCTTCCAGCCTTTCCAATTTATATTCCTCTCCGTTCCGTTGAGAGGTCATAGCCCCCTTGGCTTTGTTACCTTCGTCTCCTGCAGTAAGCATTTATGCAAAGCCAGCTAAGTGACAAGAACTTCAGGCGTGCACAGGATACAGAAAAATCCTGGAATCATTCGTTCATTCAGTGAATTTGTGGAGCACCTACTCTGGGTCAGGCACTGTTCCAGATGCTGAAAATACCTTGGTTGAGCAAATGGGTAAAGATGATCAAAGACACGCAGTGAATGTGTTTTCAGAGCCTGTTCCATTCTCCAACTTATCTCTGGCCTCAGAGAGCAGTGTTGGGGGAGTGTGAACTGGAGCACTGCTCCCAGCCACAGATGGCCCAGTCTGGGCCAAGTGAATCATCTCCGAATGTCCGCACTGGCTTCCTGAGAAGGTAGGACTTTGGACGTTCGGGGAACATTTATCCTGCGAGCCTGCAGTTCAGAATCTATAGTCTGCACCCATATGAGCTCATCTGTTTCTTATTTTCCTTCCACTTGAAAGTGATTAGACTTTTCTTCCATTTGGGGGTTTCTACCCACTTCTGACCCTGAAAGGCTCAGGAAATTACAAAGCAAGTTTTCCAACAGCGTCAGACAGTCTTACATAGCTGCCAATTTGCTCTCGCTGCGTCTTGTGAGCTTGGCGCATTACAGAGTCAAAGGCGGTCTGCGCTGGAGGGGCCTGCTTGCTTGTGGAACGCCCAGCTGCACAAGCGAAGTTGGCCCTCATTGCCCGATGAGACAACCCTAAACCCACGGAGGTTGTGCTGGGCAAGAGATCCTGGCAGGAAAGATCCACACGCGTAAGATGTAGAGATTGGCAGTGGAGTGATGGAGTGTGTGTGTGCATGTGTGCGTACGTGACAGAGAGAGGGATTCGGAAATGTTTGAAAAGAAATGGGCCTGCTTGGAAATGTGCGGTTTCCACAGCAATTTTTGGAATCTCAGCACAGGGAGTAGCAGGGGTGATTGTATCTTCAGAACCCGCAGCCACTGCCCAATCAGAAAGCCATATGTTGCCTGAAATGTGAACCGCAGTCCTTGCCTGTAACCCGCTTCTGCTCGGGGGGATAGCTGGGGAGACATGTGTGGTTACACATCAGAGGGCTTGCTCCAGTAGGTCAGAGGCAGAAAACACCTCGTTGAGACCGATATTGAGCAACTGAGCATCATGACCACATATGCTCGCCACAACTAGATGGGTGAGCAGGGCATGATTTTGTGGGTTTTCTGTTTTGTTTTGTTTTTTTTTTCTGCAAAGGACAAATGATTGAAAAAGGAAGAAGAGTAGATAGAGCAAAGACTCAGGAAGAATGAAGGCTCTGCCCCTTAAATGCTGTGTGTCTCTGTGCATCTCATCCCAGATCTCAGCCTTGGTTTGTTCCCTTTTGCAAAATGGAACTCATCCTACTCAGAGATCAAAGAATCATGAAGTTGGGAGAGAGCTTAGAGGCCGTAGTTTGATCACTGAGAGCCTGACACATAGTAGGCGCTAAATACCTCTTTAATTCATCCATGAAGTCATTGAGAGAAGGAACCCACGTGTGAATGTATGCTGGGATCCCCCTGCAAATGGTAGTTCAATTCATATTTAAATGCCCCCCACAACTGGACCACCTACTGAGATGGGCCACCCTGTCTTTGGTAGCTGCGGCTGTTAGTGTTGTGTGCGAACCCAAATACGAATCTGGCCTCCACCCAGAAGCTTCCATCATGTGTTCTGGTTCTCCCCTCTTCTGCAATGCAGCCCCTCAGACATTTGGAAATGATTGCCATGTCCCCCATAGGGTTCATTCTTCTTCAGCCTAATTATTCCCACCTCCTTTAGTCATGCTCCAAATAACAGAGTTTTAGGGGTTTGGTTTTCTAAAACTAAGCATTCTCACCATTTTTCTCTTTCTCTGAACAAGCTGCACTTTGTCCGCATGCCCTGAGCTGAGTTCACGATTCAGCTGTGATTGGACCAGAAGGAGAAAAGTAGGTCCGTCCCCTTTGTGTTCCAGATCCTGTGTCTCTTGATGCAGAAGATGGCCACTCTGGCGTATACACTGGCTCAGATCTGTGTGTGCTTTTTAGGTCTCAAACAGGTGCCCAGGTAAGGGGTGCTCAGGGACAGAAAGCAACCCCTTATCAGGTCTTCTCTGGCTCAGACGAAAGTAAACACATCAGGCCCAAAGGGTGATTTGCTGCTCTGGTTAAATTCTGTTTTGGCCACCCTACATTCAAGCCTATACCCCCATCCATACTTCCCACAAGTCAGTACTGAAGGGAAGCATCCCTGTCCTCTCCCTCACACTGATTACAACTCTAGAAAGGGATTCTTAAATTATAGCAAAGATGCTGAGTTCTTCCTTGCACATGTTAACACTGGCAGGTAGTATTTTCAAAAACCTTACGATGTAGATTTTTACATCAGACAGAATTGCATTGGACCTGAAGGGATAAAAAGAAAAACAATTTTCACCAACAGAAAGAGAAGTGTATTTCCCCAACATGACAAGATGTTCAGAGGAAGGCAGTGTAGAGCTGGTAGGTGGCTCCATGATGGCATCAGAGACCCAAGCCAGTCATATGGCTTTCTACTTCCCCTAATCCTCATGTTCTCAAGATGGCTGCTCACCTCTGTGCATCACACCCACATCCCAGGTGCACTAGAAAGCAATAACCTTCCAAGACCCCCTTACCCACCAATAAATGTTCACACCTACACACAAAGGAAAGGCTGAATTAAAATGTATCTTACTACTAGTAGTAAAAGTTAGCTTTTTTTAAGAAAGGGCAACTCTAATAATCATGATGGTCTCAATTCTGGATCTGGTCAGAAAATAGGCCAATATCCTCTCAGTGGGAGCAAAGGAGACAGGTGTCACCATGCAACCAAGGTCAAGGTCATGTTTCTCCCTTTACCAAGGTTGCTTCGATGTTCGGAAAGTAGGCCTGTGTGCTCCAAGTCCTGATTACAAAAGAGTCTCCTCAGCCCTTCTGGGCACAACTTACATGGCTGTCAACTTGAGGGGACAGCTGGGAGCATGGATCTAAAAACATACCCTTTCCACACTTCTGGCTCTGATCCTCACTGTGTCTGTGTAGGACCCATGCGTAAGATATGTTGACACCTCCTGCCTCTCATCCACTTCATTCACAAAGCATAGCCGACCTTGGTTTTGTCCCAGTGCACAGCTCACAGAGAACCCGCGAGCCAGGGCAGATGAGCCTCATTTTACAAACTGAGAGCAGTGTCGTGGCTAAACAGCACAGGATCAGAAATGTCAGGGTTTGACCCACGTCAAACCTGCACCCATTCCTAACGTGGGTCCCTGGCCAAGTCCTTCAGCTCCTCTGCACTGTGACTCCTTCGCTGGTGTATTAGTTGGCTATTGCCATGTAACCAATTACCATAGACGTAGCAGCTTAAAACAACACTCGCTTAGGGGTTAGGGGTCTGGCCACAACTTAGCTGGGTCCTCTGCTCACGACCCTGAGAACCAGGGTCGTTGACTGAATCCTTTATGTGCAGCGTTAGAACTGACGGCAGCTTGCTTTTCCAGCAAGACTTGAGTGTAACCTCTCAACCTCCTTTTAAAGGGCTCACCTACTGAGGTCTGGTCCACCTAATGAGGTCTGGCGCACTTGAGATAAGCTCCCTTCTCATAGGTTTAAAGTCAACTGATTAGAGACTGTCATTACATCTGCAAAATTCCTTTCTCTTTGCCACAATTAACGTAACCATGAATGATATCCCATCATATTCATAGGCCCTGCCCACACTCAAGGGGAGGAGGCAATACAGGCATAATCAGGGCAGAATCTTGGGGCCATCTCAGAATTCTGGACCTATCTCGATGGCTAATTGAGATGGTAACAGTACATATCCAGCAAGCTGCAGCTGCTGTAATTATTTTAGCATTTTTGAGCATCTGTTACATGGCTGGCCCCATAGTAAGAGCTGAGAATTTGGAATATAATAACACCAACACTGCTCTGAGAAAAATTCTGGCATTTCTCGCACACTAATAGTCCCCCACGCCCCGCCCCATGCAAAATTGGCCAACAGCCATGAAGCTTTAATCCAACTAAATGGCTTTTGGATACAAAGACTCCGGGTTTTCTTGGCTTGAGAAAAAGCCGCTGTCAAAAAGAAAAAGTGCTGACTTCCATCAAATACTGTAATCCACAGGATTATCCTTTTGACCCTTACGAGCCACCTGCTATGACTGCTGAGTTGCAGGCAGAGAAGCAGCTATTGCTTGAGCACCAGTGCATTCAAACTCTCCCTCGCCCAAGGCTTTTAGCCATGGCTGCACACATCTGAATCACCCAGGCAGGTCCCATCTGCCAAAATTTGGATACATTTGGCCTGAGGTGTGCCCTTGCCTTGGAATTGCTTAAAGCCCCACATTCCAGGAGTCTCCCAACACACCACCAGGATGAGAGCTGCTGCTGGGACCAGTGGTCTGAGAGCTAAATTCCCCTTAAAGAGAAACTGCTGAAGACTTGACAAGCCAAAGAGACGTGAGCAGCAATAAAGCACGTTTCCACTGACTTTCAGCAAAGAAATTGAAATTCAACACATGCCATACTTTTTCAAGCCACTCTGCCATTTGAGCAGACAGCTCACCTACTAGCTGGGACAGCGTTGAGAAAAGATGAAAATGCCCACATAGTCCAGAAAGCTGCTGGTACTCAGCGTTTAATGTTTACTCTGTCACCTGCTTGTATTAAGCATCCATTGTATGCCAAGCTTCCTGCCCCGGGCTGGGGTTTCAAAGATCAGTAGAACCCAAATTGCGCCTCTGAGAGCTCAGCATGTAATTCCAAGATGCAAAGATGCCTCTTTTCTGCACCAAAGAAGTGCTTTCATGAGGGAGGTCATGGAGCTCGTTTTTAGGTTATGAATAATCATTTTTCCAGCCTTCTTAGTCTTCGATGACTATGGAGATTTCTCTCCAGGGTTTAATCACTTCCAGAGAGCAGCCTCTTTTCAACATCCTTTCCTTCTCCCCCGCCCCCACCACCTCCTTTAAAGAAAAATTATTTCTAAGGATAAGAATGGAAAAATTGCCCAAATGCCATAATTCTTTCACAAGGAAAAAAAAAGCCACAGGAAGCAACTGCCTCATCTTCCCGACCCTTTCCAACCCCCAGGTCCTTCTCCCCTCCCGAGGGGCATGCAGGCTCCACGACCCAGGGGGACAGCATCCTGAGCTGGGTTGGGGCTAGCTCCTTCTACCTGCTAGCTGGTCCCTGCTGGAGGATTGACTGCAAATGTAGCATTAAGCAGGCGCTATTGGCTGAGGATTTGGCAAAGCCCAAGGAAGCGGGATTCCTCTTTTAAGGAAACACTGAGCCAGCGGCAGCTGTTTGAGACAGACGGCCACGTGTGGTCTGGTGTTGAAACATGAAGACTGGACTTGGTTCGCCTTGGGTCTAAAGGGGAACTTCTTCCCCAGAATGTCACACGTTCCTCCAAAGCCCTGAGATGCAACCCGAGAGACAGTTCAGCTGGAAGGAAACCCAAGTTCCTGTTCAGACAAAATCCTCTCCAAAACCCTCATCCCCTTTCACCTGCTTTATAAACATTTATTGAGAGTCTGCTCTGTTCAAGACATTGTGCTGGGCTGTGCTAGTTCACCACCACCCAGCTCCCACCAAGGAAACTTTTAAAACATCAGAATTCCATTACGATCTCAAAAACTAAGTGTTTTGGCTGACCCCATAAAAAGTCACTCTGAGTTATTTTTTTATACCTTCTCTGACATCCTAGGGAAACTGCTCTGCGAAGCCTACTCCATTCCCTGTTTTTAAATTCTGTTAGAAAAGCAATGCTTCACCTCTGGCTGCTGGGAGCTTTCAGGGATCACATCAACAAACACCACCCAGGTTCCCCATGCGGCTCTCCACATCTGCTCCTAAAATCTGGGGGAAAGGAAATGAGCTCTACCCAAGGTCATGGCTGGAAGAAAACAACGTCAAGGGAAATCTAGAGATGCAGTCTTGCCATTATTTACCCCTTCAGTGCATATACGTGGGAGATACAGAACTCCATTTGACAACATTGGGAAGTTAGGTAACACTGAACTGAGGCAGAATTGCATCACGCCCCCAAAGTCAGTCAGCAGGAAAATGGACAATTGAGGGACAATGATGACTTCATTTACTTTAGGAAGTAGGTCTTTTCTTCTTCCTTCCTTCCTCCCTCCCTTTCTTTCTTTCTTTCCTTCTTGTTTAATAGAAGGGAGCCTTGTATCCCTAAGTTGGTGCTAAGTGTGGTCACACATCAAGTCTAGAATATGAACTGGATGACTTCAAAGTCCGTTGGAACCCTACATTGTGTCATTGACCTAGTCCAGCCAGCCTGGGCTTGGTTTGTTTAAGGCTCAACCATGGTCCAGATGTCCAGCTTGCATATGGAGGTTGACATTGCTGAGAAAACTTCAGAATGCTCACTTCCACCCTAGAAACCAGCACCTGCCTCCTTGCAACAGGAGGCATCTTGGGGCATCGCTAATGTGGAGGTCCGCAAACTACCTCCCATGGGCCAAGTTTGTCCTGCAACCTGTCCTTGGATGGCTTGGAAACGAGGAACGGTTTTCCCATTTTTAAATGGTTGAAAAGACCAAAAGAATAATATTTTGTGACACATGACAATTATGTGAAATTTCCTGGTGCCCATAAATAAAGTTTTATTGGAACATAGCCACACCTACTCATTTACATGTTATCTATGGCTATTTTTGTGTGGCAGCACGGCCCATTTCTGCAGACAGAGCCCACATGGCCCACGAAGCTTCAAATATTTACTACCTGCCCCGTTACGGAGAGAGTTTGCTGACTTCTGTATGAAAGTAAAAGAACAATTCTGCAGAAATGCAGGAAAATGAGAGGGTCACATAACTCGTTCCTTAGTTAACCTAATTAAATGACCATTTGGAGCCCCTAATGGTCCTGTCTCTCAATTAACCCCCCAGAGTAAAAATGAACTCAGCTCACGCGTCCTCAGCAAAACAACGTGCTGATACTGCACCCGGCAAAGAGAACGGCCGCCATGCGTGTTGCATTCCAGCTTCCAGAAAGAGCAAAGCAGAACAGCCTGTGGGTTCCATTTATGTCCTAACAGGAGCGTCCATTCTTGGCGCTGGGTTGAGGGTCTGCTTCCTTCTGCACAAGCCTCTTCCTCGTTATGCTGGGGTCAAAGCCAGAGAAGTCCACCCCGGCCTAGCTGGGAAGAAGTGAGCCCTATGCATGGGATTCCACAATGTGGCCTTTCTCTCCTTGTCTCCTCTGAACAGATTGGAAGCTACCGATCCCCCTGGGACCTGTTTATCCACCATCAGTCTCAAGTCTGAGCACCAAAGCTGTGGGACGAAGCTGTGAACTGTCTCCCCCCGTTGCAAAGAGCTTCCGGACCCACAATGTAAGTCTTCAGGGGTCCCTTTCCCCCTTATCCTTTGCAGACTGAGAAGTGAAACTGTCCCATTCAGGGGTCAGCTGAGCAAACGAGGTGCTGCGGTTGACAAAGACTCAAGGAGCAGGAGTAAATGCTCTCTCTTTGCCCTTGACCTCCTCCCACTCCCGTGGCCCCTGCCTCCCGGTGAGACCAGAGCAGAGGAATAGCCCCAGATACAGGTCATACATAAGGCCTTGTGACCCTCATCAGCCCTCCCCAGAAGAAAAACATCCTCAAAATTGGGCAGTTTTCTGATGCTCCAAATGGTCCTTTCCAGACCAGGTACCTCTGGTCCTCCTCAATGGCTGCTTCATCTCCACTGTGTGAGGTGTGAGTCTTCACCCCTACCTCTCCCTCTGGTTAACAGGTTCATGTTGCTTCGTGGGAAAGAGAGGTTTTTGGAATGTTTGGTGGTAATCTAATCCTTTCCCTTACTCTCTTAAAACCCAGAAGTGGCCTTCAAAACAATTCCCCGCTCATGTGACAATCCTCTGTTGAGCACTTCATACAGGACATGTCATCTATCTAAGATGGGTGAAACACAGGCCCTGCTTTCAAGGACCCTAGGGTGTAGTTGGGGCATAACTAGGTGGAGAGACAACTGCAGTAAGTCCGGTGGGGGACACAGACCCTAGGGGTAAATGCTTTGGAAACCCAGAGGAGGAGGGGTTAACTCTGGGGGCCAGACAGGTCTCTGTCGGAGGTGACCCTTCCTTGGAAGCCAAATCAGAGTGCTGGAAGATGAATAGGAAAGGCAGGAGAGGAACAGAGAGGGGAGAGGGTCCAGGCAGAAAAGGAGGTGCATGCAAATTTGGCTCCTCTATTAAAAATGTGATGATGGTGGTGATGACAGTGACGATGAACTTTCTAAAGATAGGCAGCATGACAAGTCAGGGAAAATATGACTAAAAGCTCCAGAAGAATCCAGGGATGGAGGACTCCCTCACCTTTCACTGCAGATCCAGCTCTGCTCCTGGTCAGCTCTGGCCCAATCTGGGGTGATCGGGCTGGTCTGGCCCCAGAGAGACCCACTGGTGTCCGTCTGTCTTCAAGGTGGACTCTGGGAGCCACTTTCCTTGAAAAAAAGTTACCACACTGAAGCTACATATGTGAGTTTAAACTGGATGCAAGAGAAGGTGACAGAGACCTAGGGAAAGTCCTTTTGCCTTGCTGGGTCTCAGTTTTTCCATTTGGGATGTGGGATGTTGACCTGTAAAATCCCTAGAGACCTCTGATTTTGGTCAGCTCCTCTGTCCCCGCCTGCCTCCAGAGCTGCTATCGTGGTGCCTGTCTGGCATCCTTACAGTCAACACTGGAAGAAATAACAAACATTCATTTCCTGCTGTGTGGGAGGCAGGAAATGGCCCAACCCCCTAATTGGGATGAGGTTCCTGCGGGGTGTCCAGCCGCCCACTCCTCAGCACACTCTCACTTCCCAGGTGTCTCAGCCAGAAAGGCAGGCACACTTGGCCATCAGCAACTGGAATCCATCCATCACCACCACCTTGCCAAACATAACCCTGTCTCAGGGTAGGGGGTGGGGGGGGGGGAATGGGAAAGTGGGGAGGCGGGTAAAAGAACCAATATGGAGAGAGAGAGATAGTATTTGCTGAGCCTCCTCTGCACACAACAGGGAGCCAAGCATGTCTGGAATGGGCCCTGTGGTCTAGAATCTAGGCTGGCCATCACTCTCCCTCTGGCCAGACATGGGCAGAGCAAGAAGAGGTAGCAGCTCTTGAGGAGAAACTGATGCTCAAGCAGATGGTAGGACTCTGTTGTCAGGGCAAAGAGGCGAGGCCAGAGAAGAAGCAGGGAGAGTAGGAGGCCCAGGCACTGGGAAAACCAGCTGAGAGTAAGCATCAAAGCAGCTGTGGGTACCCAGCAGGGGTTGTCTTCCATAGTGAGCAAGGAGGGTGCTGTGTAAGGAGGCTCTCTGCCTTGGGGAGTCCACCAGGCACCTCATGTCCGTGTCTCTCCTTCGTGAAAAGCTGGCAGGGCTGCTTTGCTCCTCTGTTTCTAATAGAACTGAGATTAGAATCACAAGAGAGGTCCCTCCATGGCACAATCACACATCAGATCCTGCCTCCTGCCTTCTGGAAGGATGGCCTTCAACTGATGCCATTCTTGATGGCATGCCAGTTTCCCATGGATCATGCCATTCCAAGGCTGGAAAGGTCCTTAATCACTAACCCACCTTAAAGGTAGGCGGTGGGTTGAGGTCCTAGAGCAAGTGGCACGGTCACAGCTAGAACTCGGTGCCCTGACCCCCAATCTCCTGTGCAGCCCCCTCAGCTCATGGCGGGCATGGCCCTTTGCTCCACCTCTCAAGGCCACAGGAAATTCAGAAAGGCAAATGCAGTCCCCATAGTGAACGAGAGGTGTGAAGATGAGCTGCCTGTTTTAAACAATTCACCCTGTCTTGTGTGAGCCAGTGGGGCCCCGCAGGCACACGTGGCCCATCTGCCCCAGCAGGGCCCTTTCTGGCACTTCCTGGACACGAAAGCAGAGAAGAGACTGACCTGCCGGAAGGAGCGTCGTAGTCGCTATGGAGACATCAACATGCACAAACGCTATCAGCTCGGGCAGGTCTTCACCCCCTTCCAGGCCCTCGCCACCACGGTGAGCAAACTTTTCTTCTGAAAAGGGTTTCAAAGATCCTTGACTGAGATTGGTGACAAGTCAGTTCTGGCCACACAAATGCTGCCCAACCAAGCACCCCAAACTCAGCGGCTTACAATCACAAGCATCTGTGTTTCTCACTCGCTAGTCTGCAGAGAAATAGCCTGGTTCCACTTTTGTTTACTGTAAACTCCTAGAGAGGAGGGAGGAGAGAATTGAGAATAATCTCATCAGCCACAAAAGACTGACTCTAGCCTACCTGAAGGTCAAGAACTCGAGGTTTAGGGGAAGATCTGCAGGCACAGGGTCACTGTTGTGGTGTCCAGAAATGCCCACTCCAAGAGGAGGAAAACGTCTGGGGGAAGGAGAGGATTTTTGTGATAAAAAAAAGATGGTTCTGGTTTCCATTCCTCTGACTCACCTCTTACTTTCTGGGCCCAAGTCAATTCAAGTGGGACTCTTCCCAAATGCATTTCCACGAAACTATTACTGCTAAGTCTTTGTGATTTGTTCTAGCTATACAATCTCATGATTCTAGAGATTGGGTGCACATAGGGGTCACTGGGGAATTCTGATTCCAATATAGGGTCCCAGTTCAGAGGGTCTTGGATGAGGCCTTGGAATTTCCTTTTTTCACCTGTTCGCTCTTCACCACCTTTATGCAGCATGGTTCAGTCTTTGCCTCCCCAACCTTGTTCACATCATCAGCACCTTGAAGTCTGAAGGGGGCCAGTTGTTCGGGCCACCTGTAATTCATAGCTCCAGGGTGCCCCTTTCACTCATCCATAGTTTTCATCCTCTTCTGAACTTCAGAACCTCCTGGCTCATTAGCCATGGGAATGCCCAGGCTTCACCCCCAAGCTAAAGAAATCTGAGGCTTTGGGGGCGGGTCCCAGGCATCAACAGGTTTTAAATCTCTCGTGATAGGATGAGCAACCCACTCAGTTTTCCCAGGACGGACTTTCACACTTTCCCGGAATTTTCCATCTTTTAGCGCCAAAAGTCCTGAATCCCAGGAAACCCCTCAGTTCTGGTTTTAAAATTGAAAGTCTCGAGGCTTTGGAATTTGTGCAGACCAGATGGCTGGTCATCCTGTGCACACATGATTTTAATGCATAGCCAAGTTTAGAACGACTGCTCTCTGAACTTTCTGGAAACTAGCCCCCATCTATCCATTCACTGGCCAACATTCCTTAGGCATCTGCACAGCCCAGAACTGAGAACTCTAGAGGAGTGGAAATCTCAGGAATGGAATGGAAATCTCAATCCTACCCCCTAAGGAGCTTCTAGTCTGTTAGGGAAACCAAGACATGAGCCAAAATCATGCTACAAACACAAATATAATGAAACATTAATAAGAATGGCTCCATAAATTGACAGGCCCAGAAGGAGCTGAGTGCTACCCAAATCTGAGCTGTTTTCTGCCTAATCCAACCCCCCATGGTCTTGCTGGTGAACAAAGTCTGCAGATAGGAACACCCTCTGAACTCACAGTGCCGCTTGGGAAGAGCAGATCTGACATGTATGGGGAGCAATCATACCCATGTATTGAGTTCTTACTACATGCCAGGCATAGTGCTAAAGACTTCCCCAATCCTGATCCTTGTGGCCTCCACCTTATTAATTTCATTTTATCAATGAGGAAGCAAAAGATGAGACATGGTGAGTAACTTACCCAAGATTACCATCAGTCAGTGGTGGATGCCAGGATGAGCCTGTTGTGCTGAAACAGATGCTCCCAAGTCCCACGTGTTCATTGCCTATTTCTCTGCCTCCTAGGAGATGCAAAAGCTGGTATGTCCCCGGGTCCTGCCCATGAGTCCTCACATGCGCGAAATGGGCATTTTGTGCACCAAGAAAAGGAATCTCCAAGATTTATGTTTGTCTTCCACTGAGCTGGGCTTGGGAAAGGATGACAACAACCATGAGAAAGAGAAGTCAGCAAGTCTTATTAAAACGCCTTTATTTCCTCCAATAGATAAAGCAACAAAATATAATAACATGAAATAATAAAAATTATGAAACTATATTCTGGCCCTTTGCTGCCAGGCTTTGCATTAAACCCCTTAAATCCCATGGACTCGGGAATGCTGAAACGCTCTCAAACCTGACTTAACATTTGGATAAGTTAAGGAATTCCACCAACATGCCTCTGTGTGAACATTTTGGAGAGGGTGAAACAATTAGAAGCTGTAATACCCGAGTAGAACTGAATCTTCAATAAGTATACTTTTCTCAAAAGCCTAAAAAGATGGGCTGGTTATAGTTGAATATATCAAAGACCCTGCTTTTTCCATCCTTCTAGTCTACCATCCCCAGAGTGTTGGATGATGCCTCGGGATTAGTTCCTCATGGTCACAAAATGGTTGCCACTGCACCAAACACCACATCTTCACATGAGCACACCAAACACTAGAAGGCTGAAGTTTCTACTTATGCTACACACACATACATCCAGAAGGAGAACCTCTCCCAAAAACCACTCATCAGATTTCCCAGCAATTCTCCTTGGCCAGGATGGTGCACTTTACCCATGGCATAACACCAAGTGAAGCTGGAAGGTAAACATTGGGTATTTACTAGGAGGCAAGTGCTACCATCAGGAAAGGAAAGTAGGACAATGACTGATGGAAAGTAACTAATATCTACCAACAAAGGAAGTCAAGAACTCACCCAGTTCTCTTCCTAAAAGGACCTGTGGTAGCCGGCTGCCTGATACCATCCCTGTCACTACCCTCCCTGCCCACAGGCAGATTTGCCTTCTGGATTAAGAACCCATCCTGCACATCTTGTGTATCACCTGGCAGTTTATGTATAAGCTCCTGTCTTTCTTTCCTTTTGTTCTAACCATGAGCCACTCCTTCCCACCTGCTTCTACTCTCGGGTGGGGAGAGTCACACAGAAGGGCAGGCTGCATAGGGGTGCCAGGGAAGGCTCCCATCAGTGCCACCTCACCTCGATGTATTTTCTTTCAAACAAGATGTAGCCTCCCACCCAGACCCAAGCAGAGATAACGCTCTGGACAATCACAGTGCAAGGCAATGAAAGCTAGAGATGCACAGAGATTTCTGACACTCAGGCCACGTGCCCAGGCATTGAGGAAGAACTTTAGATGTAACTCACAATTGACAATAAATCTGATTTACACACATCTTGGCAGGAATCCGTTAATGCACAAAGCAAAATCTGCATAGACAAGGCTTTTCTTCCACCCTAGGACTTGAGCCAGGCGAGACTCACAAGTGAGAAATGATAGCAACTGCAGCAGCCCTCATAGCCTGGGTCACTACTCGGTCCCAGGCACCGTGTTAAAGGCTTTTGTGGATTTGCCTCATTTAATCTACACTATGATTCCCCTGTGCCAATCCACTATTATTAGGGATGAGGAAACTGAAGTTTCAAGAGCTAACACCAGTGCTGTCTCAAACCTACACCCTCTCTCTCTGGCAGGCATTTGACTGGATGCCCTCTGCAGCCCAGACAGGCTTTCCCAGGCTTGCCCTGCGCCCAGCAGCCTGACAAGCAGTAATTATGAGTATACTCCACCCTATTCAGAACCACCACACACATTCTTACCCCATTCCACCCTATGCTTTATTCATCCTTTGCTCTCAATAAAATCACCCATGCGGGTATGACCAATGCTAATGGACTCATTTTTCACTGCTTGTACATGACATCTTTCCATTTTGGTTGCTGCCTTCTAGAAGGAACTTGTCAAAGTGAGAACATTGACCTCCTGGGAGCCGAGCAGGGTAGGCAGGTTCAGTGGCAAGAATCCTCCAAGGGAGAGGCTGGAGCTTGGGGGGTGGGCAAGGCCCATGGGGGACAGGTGAGGAGCAATGCAGGGAGTGGGCAGAAGGCTCCTGGTACGGTGAGGAGCTCAGAGCTGGTTCAAGTTCTGCCACTTATGACCATGGGACCTCAGGGAAGGTGCTGGGGGATGTTGAAAAGTCTGGCCCCTGGTGAAAGCTTCTGTGTGACTTTTCAGGCCTGGCCACATGCATTTCCAAGGCTCTCTCTGGCAGGTCTCATGGGAAAGCTTCCCTCGCCACACCAGGCCTGGTGACAACCACACACTGCAGACTCTGAGGGGAGGTCAAGTCAAGGACTCAGGCCCCTCTGGTCGGCAGTGACAGTCACATAATTGTGTTTCTAGCTCAGACACCTTTCTTCCTAGGTGTCCTGGTCTGAGACCTTGGTAGATGGAGTTTATAAGGTGTCTCTGCTGACATGTCCTTATAGGGTGGGCATGAGAGAGAACCTTGAAGACATTTGTCCCCACCCTGACTCGGCACCCAACGTTTCCACTCCCAGCTTTTCCCCCCTCACCTCCCCTTCAACTTCAAGGTCCATAGAACTGCCAGCGCCTTTGGCTGGGGGCTCCGCTCCACAGTGAGACTGAGTCTGCGCTGACCCTCCTGACCCTTGGGGTTCCACAGGGAAAAAATGAAACAGGGGGAGTGGGCATTTTCTCCAGTTTTAGACCCATGCTTGTACCATGGCAATAAGAGTAAAGCCTGGATTCTTCCAGTTTGGGCTTGTTGCTGGAATCGGCCACCTGGACACCTGACAGCTGAGCTCTCTCCAGCTCGCTGAGCTCCCATCCCACGTGCCCCTCGGTGCTTCCCAGTTGAGAAAGCACCGTGGCGAGCCTCTCACAACAAGGTCATGTCTGCAACATAATGAGTAGCTGCAACTGTTTTTCTCTTACTTTTTCCCAAGACTTGAACAATGCTTTCAAGAAACTAAAAGGCAGGGGGTGGGGGTGGGAGGCGGGGAGGTGGATGGTGGGATTGGGAGACAGGGAAGGGGGAAGAGAGGTGCCAGAGGAGGGTAGAAGGCACCAGCCCCTGGTGCTGTGGTGAGCAGACCTCAGAAGCCATTGCAAAGACTTCAGGTATCACCCCAAGGGTATCGGGAACCCACCGAGGGGGTTTAAGTCTGGGAGAGCCACATCACTTTGTCTCTCCAAAGGGTGACCCTCTTTGCTGTATGGAAAGAGCAGCAGCGTGTCAGAGACAAGAGACCAGTCTGGAGAGTAGTGCTGTGGTCCAGGCAAGAGACTTGACCCTCTGACCAAGGTGGAGGCAGAAGAGAGGGAAGGGTGGCAATGGGTCCGAGACACAGTTTGGGGGACACTGGCCACACTTACGTCTGAGGGGACGTCGCAGCTTTGGGAGCAAAAGGTTTCCAAAATAGCTTCTAGGTTTCTGGCTTGAGCAACTGGGCAGATGGTGATGCCGATTGCTTGAATAAGATGACTCGTCTGGGCTGGACTGGAGGCCTGTGTACCACCATCTCCATGCAAAACTGAACTCCGAGGTCCAAGGCACAGACCTAGCAACACACGACTGGAACTGGGCTCACAGAAAAATTGCAAATAACCTGGACTTCGATCATTTCCTTAATACCAGGTACTTTCAAACAAGGCTTGTGCTTTACATAAGCACACCTGGGTCCCAGATCATCCATATCCTTAAGAAACAAAACAAAACAAACAAATAAAAACTTCCAGTTTTGTTTTGTTCTGTTCCTATTTCTTGCTGACTAGAACTAAATGCTGCCATATGCTCAGAAAATGTCCAACGTTTGCATGTTTTTCTTTAATTTAGTTTTATCTGGTCGAGGCACATTGCCTTCAACTAAGTAACCCTGTAATCTGCACTTTGTGAATAACCATGTAATTGAGCAATTGCCGTAATCGCTGAGGGCTGCTGTGTGGACAGTGAGCTCTGGGGGTTTTTTCCAATTTTTTTTTCCGGAATGCCAGGAAAGGCAGCATTCAAGTTGGGTCTCAGGCCCCAGTGTCCTTCCCCCAGGAGTAACGGAGGACAAGGGCCTCAGTAAGCTGAGGGAAGCTTGCACCTGGCTTGGAAGCATTTCCCAGAATGATCTTTTTGGGTTTTTTTTTGTTTTGTTTTGTTTGTTTTGTTTTTTAGTTGAAAATCTTAGGACTAGCTCAGTCTGCACAGAGCCAGCCGCCTGGAGTGCTAAGCATGGTCTCGTTAGAACTCTGTGCCGTGCTGATTGCTGTTTACAGAGCGGCTCCTGCGCCTTGGCACACAGCCCAACAGACCGATACGTCAACACTGCAGACGGTGTTACATTCCTGCGTTCTTCAGATGTGCAAGCAGGCTATTGGTGAACCTGTAAAAGGTCAGGCCGTTAGTAAATTATGCTGGTAGAGCTTGAAACCCAAGCCCATCTGATGCTCAGGAAGGTAAAGCTCCCCATGGTACCCTGAAGTTGTTGATCTGAGAGTCAAATGCAGAGAAGTTCTATGGCCCTGACACAACACCATGTGTAACTGCATCCCTCTCCCTCGAGCTCTAGACTCGCCTGGGGGTCTCTAAGTTCAACATGTCCCAAACCCACCAAATCACATTTCCTCGGATGTCTTTACTCGCCTCCCCACCAACCCCCCGCCACATTCCCCATCCCATTTAATGAAGCTGCCATTTCCAAGCAGCTGGAACTGGAAGTCTGGGAATCAGTCTCCACACCTCTCTCCCTCCTCCCTTCTGTGTGTGTGCGAACGTGCATGTGCGTGTGTGTGGCCCACCTGTTGCTCCTACCTCTAAGCATGTTTCATATCAATTACATCTCTCCTCTTCATCCCCTCCACCACCTTAGCTTTAGCCTTCACCTACATTTATAATAGCCCCATAACCGTTCTCCTTGTCAGAAAGATTTGTCCGAAGCACAAACATGATTATGCGTCTTCACACTTTGCATGGCTCCCCGTTGTCCCTATAAAAGAAAAGCTCAAATTCTTAGCTTGCTTCATTTGTAACAGCTCTCCTGATTCTCCAGGCACCTTCTTCAAATTCCACACCCTCACACCCATGCCCCTGCACTCACCCCAACTTCTCTTCGCCATTGGCTGTCCTGGATTCTTACATTCTTCCCTTTGTCCATGACATTCCCTCTGCCATGACTGTCCTTCCTCTCCTTATCTCCTGGCGAATTCCTGCGTACCTCCAGGAATCAACCAGAAAGGCGCCTTCTCTGTGAAGCCTCCCCCCAACTCAGGCAGAATTAGTACCTTCTATTTTGTTCCACTGTTATAATGTCTATCACAATGAATTGTGGTTGTCTGTCGTCTGTCTTGAGAGCCCTGCTTTCCTAAAGAGCAGTAATTATATATTATTCACCACTGTAATCCCCCAAGCCCAGTTCGATGTCTGGTACTTAATGGCTACTCATTAAATGTCTGGCAAAGAAGTGGATGAACGGAAAAAAATGAAGAACATGGCAGCCAGGCTTTGGAACATCAAGGGTGATTTTGCACTCATGTGACAGATGTTACTGGAAAGATGAAAGAGAGCACAAGGTGATTCTGAGGTGAGTGCGCTTGTGACCGAGGGCAAGCAGGGTGTTTGAAAGCTCCAAGAACTAAAAAGGAATGCCAGCAGACCCCCCTGCAATTGGCAGGCACCTTCCTGGGGCAGCACAGTGCATTCTGTGTAATTGAGGCAGTCCCACCCACCTTGTAAATCACAGTCTGAGACAGCCACGTGACAGCAGGTTTGCAGGGACACAGAGCAGGGCTTTGCTTGGGGAGTCTTCCCCTGCTAGGCTGGGCAAATCATTCCCCAGGTCTCATTCTATTTTAACAGGAATCTATTGCACACGTACTGCATACCTGACTTTTTGCTCCATGCTCTCACGACATTTTAAGTAGTAGATGTTTTTCCTCCACTCGGGAGGCTGTAGTCTCACTGGAAAAGCTCATATATACATCTGGAATTATTAGAGGTCACAGGCCTGGGTAAGATCAGTGTGGAGATTGTACGAAATTAGCTGAGAGTAAAGAGGCGCCCAGAGGATGGATGGATGGGTGGACAGATGCATATGGACAGATGTGGGTACGAGGTTATGGGTGTACAGGTGAACAGACAGACAACTGAGTATTCTCTGAACGTGTCTTTGCTTTACACAACTCAGATACAAGAAAATGTTATAATGCTTCAAGGTGTGTCAACCTTTCAACTCTTCAAGTGGTACAATGATTTAGCCCAATTTAAAACACTATTACTTTAAGGAATGCTACTGATGAGTGGGAGGTGAGAATTTTTGGAAGGTGGCAGGTATCGGAATTGTTGGCCCCTAAATGACACCTTCTTTGCCTGCATAAAATGCTAGCCCTGACAGGAAGAACCAGCAACTCCTCGCCACCGCCACTGAGGAGTGGAAATAAGAGGCAAACAGGAAACCGCGTTTATTTAGAGCTAGCCAAACTCCCACGCCTCTGCTGTGCGTTTCCTCTTGGGTGGGGGGAGGGGGGGTGCGTGTAAAGTACAGCAGGAAAATGACACTTCCCCCCTCCCTGTCTCCCAAGAAGCTGTCTCATTTTCACCCTGCTGGGTACGGAGTGTGGGAAAGGCCGCAGGAGCACAGCTACGGACAAGTGCAGAAGGGAACGCTCCACCTTCCATGCAGGATTCCTCGAGAGGGTACCTGTGAAACTCTCCCCAGCAGGAAGCCATGGGGCTGCTCAGCAGCGACCACGCTGGTAGGGAGGCGGTCGCATCTGATGAAAAGCCCTGAGAGAACATGACTGAGTCACAGGGCAGACCAAGCTGCTGCTGCAAATGGTTCTGTAATGAGATGACTTGGAAGGAAACAATAGAGCCCTTGACACCATGGGCTGTGCAAATGTTTCCCAGCCTCGCTCGTGGGCTCATAACGTGCCCCTTCCAAAGACTGTTTTGCCCGTGCGTCCCCTGGTGAGTTTTCTTCATTCCACAGAGTGTCCTTGAGAGAAGGGGAAACAGGAGAACCTGTTCTAATTTAGACTGTCCTCCTAACTTCCTTTAAATTACTGTTATCATGCCCAGTCTTCCCCAACGAGGCACCTCGGCAGGCCACGACGTCTCTGAGGTGCGGGCCCTTAATGAGGATCTTGGTCCAAGAGATGTAATTTGACAAGTCTGGCATTCACCGACTCAGCTGGGCCTTGTCCCCGCTTGCCCCCACTTCTCTCACCCTCTTAGGAAGCACTCTGCTGGATTCTTTTCGGTTTCCTCGTGGCCCGACTGAGTCCTTCTGCTCGGACCTGCCTGTCTGGTCCCCACATAACAATACCATCATAATCGAATGCTAACGGGCAGACTGGAGGAACATCCTACCTCATATTCACGTGGGTAAAATATTATCATAAGGTTGTCCAACGGAGAACAAAGCTGCTTTAAAATGTCGTTGCTCTCCATCTCACATCCACTAGGAGGGCTACTCTTTTAAAAAAGAAAGAAAAGAACAAATGTTAGCAAGAATGCAGAGAAACTTCAACCTTTGTGAATTCCAGCCTTGGTGAGACTGTAAGATGGTGCAGCCACTGTGGAAAATAGTAAGGCATTTCCTTAAAAAAACTAAAAATAGAATTACTGTATGATCGAGCCATTCCACTTCTGGGTAGGTATCCAAAGAATTGAAAGCAGTGTCTCAAAGAGATACATACATGGGTGTGTATGTATCAGCGTCATTCACCATAGCTAAAATGGAGACACAACCCACGTGTCCCCTGGTAGATGGATAGACGAGAGAACACGGTTTGCAAACACCAAGGAATATTATTCCGACCTAAAGAGGAAGGAAGTTCTGACGTAGGCTTTAACCTGGATGAAACTTGAGGACACTGTGCTAAGGGAAATAAGCTGGTTATGAAAGAACAAACACGGTAAGATCCCACCTCCATGAGGCCCCTAGAGCAGTAACAAACAGGAAGACAAAATGTGCAGCCAGCCAGGGGCTGGGTGGAGGGAACGGGGAGTTAGTGTGTAGTGGGCACAGATTCCAGTTTTACAAGGTAAAGAGAGTTCTTGAGACGGATGCTAGTGATGGTCACTCGGTAGTGTGAGTGTGTGTCACACCACCAAACTGCTCACTTCAAAACGGTTCCTACGGCACACTTTATGCTATGTGTATTTTACCACAATAAAAAGTTTATGTGGCTGTCCTGAGTGTGTGCACACAGAGAAGAAACTAGATCATCCTGACCTTCTCCCAAGTGCAAAGGAGCTGGAAACTCCTCTAGAAGTTTCAGAAAAGCGAACTGCCATTGTGGTCAACGTAGGAAGGGCTTAACTTGAAATTATGCTGCTTCCCTGAGGATTCAGGTTGGAGTGGGGCCTGCTGGGCCAATTTATTTAATCACCTAAGGTTGATGATATTAAAAAGCCTCAGTTATAAGGAGGCAACAGGCCATTTTGGGCACCGCATGGGTATCTGTCACTCAGAAAGAAAGGGGCTGTAAGGAAAATGATGGAAACACGATAAGACTATGGGAGCCAAGGCAGCGCTGGCCTGGAGCCCAGGTGTGTCACCTTAGGTAAGTCACGTTCCCTCTGCAGGGCCTCAGTTTTTAATTCCACAAAGTGAGAAGCCTGCTTGCCGTGAATTGCCTTTAGGGTCCCCTCTGGGTCTGGAATTCATGCTTTTATTTTTTTAAATATGTTTTATTGATTATGTTATTACAGTTGTCCCATTTTTTTCTCCCCTTTAGTCCCCTCTGCCCTGTACCTCCCCTTCCTCCATCATTTTCCCACCTTAGTTCGTGTCCATGGATCGTACATATAAGTTCTTTGGCTTCTCCATTTCCCACACTATTCTTAACCTCCCCTTGTCTATCTTCTACCTACCATTTATGCTTCTTATTCCCTCTACCTTTTCCCCCATTCTCCCCCCTACCCCTCCCGACTGAGAACACTCCATGTGATCTTCATTTCTGTGATTCTGTTCCTGTTCTAGTTGTTTGGTTAGTTCAGTTTTGGAATTCATTCTTTTAAAAGGTAGTCTGAGATCATCAGACTCTGGAAATACCTGCAAGGCTTGGAAGGTGCTCAGATTTCCAGAGCTGGCATACCACATGTAAAGATGTCAACCCGCCACAGACGTAGGAACAGAGAAGGGCCAACTCATACATCATTTATCACGTAACCACTCCATCACCCAGCTGCTTCATCTCTAGCCTGGATCCACTCTCATGTCTTACTTCTCTGGGCTTCTTGCTAAGGTGGAGAATTTAGCCTCTGGAAAGTGACCAGTCCCAGCCTTCAGGAAGGTTTGCCAGCTGGTGTTTGTTTGCTTTATTTTGTTCTGTCTCAGTTTATCAAACTTATTTATACTGCCACTATCTCCTTCTGTTCTGGGCTGGCCAGTCTCTTTATTTCTTACCTCCCCCGAGTCCCTACGTTGCCAACACCACTTACTCAGAAGTGTGTCACAGATCAGTATGTTGTAAAGACTGAGAAATAGAGCAGTTTGACCCTGACCGGTATGGCTCATTTGGTCAGGTGTTGTCCCACAAAGCAAAAGGTCACAGGTTTGATTCCTGTTCAGGGCACGTGCCTGGGATGTGGGTTCAGTCTCTGGTGGAGGCATGTACGAAAGGCAGCCAATCAATGTTTCTCTCCCTCTCTTTTTCCCTCCCTTCCTCTTTCTCTAAATAAATAAATAAATATTTTTTGAAAAGAAATAGAGCAGTTTGCCTTGGAGTAAAGGCAAGTCAATGTGATATCGGTTTAGTAACATTTAAAATCGAAAGTAGGGAAGGATGAGTGGAGGGTATATTCTTCCTTCATTTATCCACCTCCCTTTCCTACCACCACCCCTTCCAGAGGTTAAAACACAGAGATAAATATTTGGCGAGTCAAGAAGATGTTCAGCCCCAAACACAATCTCCCCTTGTGGGTGCTGTGCCGCTTGGCTTTTGGTCCCCTACATGCCGACCTCGTATCTCAGACTAAAGGAAACACTGAAGGAAAGACAATGACAGGCTGAACTCGAATCTTAACTACTGTTTCCTTAGGCCGGATGGGTCTGTCCTTCATTCCACTGTCTTACTAACCGGTAGGTCACTGTTTTATGAACTCGTTGGCATTTGGTCCTGGTCTGGTCTTGATTTAAGAGAAGGAAATAAGGCACAAATCCTTATGGGCAGAGATAATTGCAATGGGACATGTTTTTCCTAACCAAAGTCTTTCCTTCCTGGCCACTGGATTCCAGGGGCCTGCATCTCGCCAGTCTCTGCACGGTTGTCTCCCCAGAGTGGGCATCCGGGTCCTTGCTCTCTTGGAACCTAGTGTTTGAATTTCTCTTCTTCCACCTTCTCCTAGGCATTTCCTGAGGCTTAAAAGAAGTTTTCCTTCAGAACAACAAGTTGAAGTTGTCCAGCTAAAGGACTTTGTACTGGTGCATCTGAAGTCTAATTTTTCAATGTATAAATTGATGAATGAATTGGTCTATTATTTCCACATGTACTTATGTTGTGAGCTGGCCTAAGGGTCACGCGCACCTTGTGAGTTCTTTTTGTAGATAATGGTAGCTGCTAAAAAAGAGTTTAGAAGGAGGACGTTTTAGCTATTCTCTCCTAACCTTCCTGGCAGATTTTAAAGAAAGAAAGCCTCAGACCAAATTCTCCCTGTTACATGAACATCTGTTCAACAAACATTTATTGACAAACAGGCACAAACAGTGCACGCACTTGGTTCTGTAGATAGGCATGAAGTCCCAGTTCTCTGTGTTTGGGGAGCTATGAACACCACCTTTATTGGAAAGGCTTAGTCGAGACAAACACAGCAACATTCCAGAAGCAGGGTTGCGTTACTCTCAGCTTGATTCTGGCAACCAGATATGTCAGAGGCTGCACACAAGATCACTCACTGACTCGGCCTCAGAGGTCCGCTCTAAGAGTACGGGCTATACCTTGCAAGCTTTTCATTCCCTGGTCATGAAGGTAAGAGGTGTCTCCAAAACATTTTAGCCAAACACAAAACCTGAATACCTTCCTTTCTCCAATGAGAGCTCATTTCCAACAGTTGTCATGCCAGGTAAAAAGCTATTGCCTTCACCAATAAAAGTAATTCCAATATCCCTGTTATCTCGCCATTTCTGCTGTTTTCAGCTACCCAGCCTGTAGGAACTCATTGTGGAGGCCCTAGAAAACTGATACAACTTGGAAGAGGAGACATTTGGCTGGCTGTTGGCTCCATGGACCCAGAGCTTCAAAGACCAATCTAGACTAATGTTTGGACTGCAAGTTTACAACAAATAGATGGTACCCAAAGGGCTAGGATGAGGTTGCCTGGGAAACAGTTGTAGAGTGAGCAAAGAGCACAGGACAGAGCTGCAGGGAAGACCAATCTTCCTGGTCAGAGGAAGAGGGGCCTGCACAGGACAAGGAGCTTGGCAAGTAAAGACAGAGAAACAAATGACCTTCCACTTGTTAGACTAGCTCCCGAAAGGCATCGACTTTGGGAAACTTGCCAGGTGGCAGTGAGATATTCAATGAGGATCAATGTAGGAAACGGATGAGATCACGGCAGGGTTGAGATGGGGAAGCTCAAGGTAACGAAGGAAGAGAGTAAGATCAGGGCTTGGGTGTGATGTGGGGAGAACCATAGAAATAACCGAGAATTCAGGGGTCACAGGTGTGTAGCAGCAGGTACGATGGAAGTGACACACTGAGAAGCAGAGTCCAGGGTTGACAATCAGACGTCATGGTGTCATTCTCTCAGGATGTGTGGGATCCTGCCAGGGTCCACAATACATGGTCACAAGGAGAAAATCAGAGCAAGCCCAGGGCATCCATAATGTTCTTTTTTTTTTTTTTTTTCAAATGCAGAACTTAAACTCAAGGGATTGAATGATGTTCTAGAATTATAACTATGTAGGGGCTTGCCTAGAGAGGCCCCTAACTCTGATAGGCCCTCCCTTCATTTCAAAATGACATTCCTTCAAATTGATAGAATTGAATTCACTGGAGTCATTTGTAGTAACAAAGCCACACAGATTTGGGAGTTCTGCTTTATTTTATTACAGCCTATAAAATGCTAATAAAAACAGATCTTACAGTCTCCTAGCTAATTTTTAGAAAAATTCCACCACAAACAATCCTCACTGAATTTTGATGATGGCCCTAAAACTTTCCCTCTGGTACACAAAAGTAATTATACTCCGCTGGGGCAAAGAATAGTTTGTTTTCTAATTATAGAACAGATGTTTCACAGAAGCAATTACCCCAATGCCACCCATAAAAAATAATCTAAAAAATATTCTTTGATTTAGGAAACAGCTGTGTGACTCTGCCAGCAGCAAACCCTTATTAGAAGCAAAAAATGAGTTCTCATTTGTATGGACCAAATGTATTTCAGAGACGTTTTTCCTAATTCCCCGGAATTCTGAGATTCCAGGAATCGAGAGCAAGCACCTGTCGTTGCTCGTTCTGTAGAAGCAGGTATGGGGTGGAGGGGGAGAAAACACACTTTACCTTGGTAGAAGGGGAATTTCAGGAGCACACCTCTGCTGCATCTTGGACCACGATAGGTCTCCCAGAATGTCTGCCCTGTACAGGTACTGGTGACTTCCAACAAGATGGTTGATTGGTCATTCACTTAATACTCTGCTCTGACGAGCGCACCTACAAAGTCAGGTATAGTATCACTGCCCTGTTCAAAAACCTTTCAGTCGTTCACCTACTACCTCCCAAACTAAGCATCAGTGCTTCACGTGGGAGTTGGAGACCCTCCACAGATGCTCCTAAAATCCTTCCCAGCCTCAGTCTCCTCTCCTCTGTGCTCCCACCAAGCTAGACCACTCACTGTTTGACCAGCCCACTCAGCCTTCCTGCCCCTCGTCCTCCCCAGCTCAGATGGACCTCTCCAGCCAGAGGTGGTCCTATTTCACGCAAGGAATGTGATTCTTCAATTCCTACATCTTACTACCCCTCATCCTGTAGCAACATGTAGAAAGCTTGGCAGATTTGTTCTCCAAACACAGAAAGCTACGAGCAATTTTATCCTTACAGGTGTCTAGCCATCAGTTTTATTTTTAATGTCCCCCACTATTGGGTCCAGTTACAGAGTTGTTTGTGAACCTAAGCCGTACCCCCTGCAAAGTGCTATGCTCTGTTCTATGTTTTCTCAGCACCACCTCTCATGGTTTACAGAGAGCAGTCTTCTAAGTTACGCTTCCTGCCGACCACAGCCTGCAGAGCCTTTTACTGCATCTGACCTCACGCCAGTGCTTGATTTTTTAAGACACATTTCTCTTTGTATTGGGCTTAGCACTGGCAAATAATAAAAGTTTAGATAATATTGTTACATAACATATAAGCATTTAAAATTATCAATAATTATAAAAGTTAAAATAAAGCATAATAATGGCCACAATCATTCACAGAATTTTCAATATCCACAACCAACAGATAGGTTTTTGGAATAATAACAATAACAATATGAAATAGTGAGTATTTTGTTTTACCGGCAAAAGAGGCATCGACATTTACCAATAATTTAAATGCTGTTTACTATCCACTCAGCCCACCAACTTACAAATTAATTGTACAAGAAATTGTGCTTTTAATTTGGGGAATAAGAATAATTCCAAATTTGGAAGCACAGAGAAGAAACTGAGACTGGGGCAGTTCATGAGAGTTTATTAATATCTCCATACATCCTATTTCCTAATTTCAGATGGGACTCCATGCTTTTGAGGATATGAATGGGGCTGTATGACAAAGAAACCAGTAGGTGGGAGAGGGTTGTGTGAGCCAGAGTCACCCAGAGAGGCAGGACCAGAAGCGGATACGCATTAGGACGTTCATTACGAGGAATTGGCTGACATGATTGTGGAGCCTGGCTAGGCAAGTCCCAAATCCGCAGGGCAGCCAGTCAGCAAGGGTGGGCTGGCCATCTGGGTATGCGCTGAGGCTGCTATCCACAGGCCGGATTTCTTTTCTTTTTCTTTCACGACCAGAGGATATGTTTATTGATGTGTGTGTGTGTGTGTGTGTGTGTGTGAGAGTGAGAGAGAGAGAGAGAGAGAGAAACGTCCATTAGTTGCCTCCTGTACATGCCTCAACAGGGGATCAACCCGCAACCTAGGTCTGCTCCCTGACCAGGGATTGGACCCACAACATTTTGGTGTACAGGATGATGCTGAGCCACCTGGCCAGGGCCAGGATTTCTTTTCATGGAAGCCTCAGTTCTGCTCTTAAACCCGTTCAATGATTGAATAGGGCATTGTTTACTGGATGGTTTAGGATAATCTCCCTGCCTCTAAAACGACCACGAGCATTAATCACACTTACTAAATTCTTCCCCGGCAACCGTGCGGTTAGTGTTTGACTGCAGAAGCTAACTAGACACATCACAGTGTCCTGGATGGGGTGGTCTAAAAAGTTTGAACAAAAACTTGAGACAGAGATGCCAAGCAGAAAGAAAAATAAGTATATAGTCCCTAGTACTAGAAAGATTGTGGCCTGCTAAAATTACTACAGGGAGGCCAATAGGCCTGGGCTAAGCAAGGAGGAAGAAAAGACAAAATTCAATGGAAGATACCCAACTATGTGGGCCTTTTGGGTCATAGAAAAATATGTGGATTGTATTCTTACTCATATAGGTAGTCATTAAAGTTTTAAGCAGCAGAGCAACTAAAAGCTACATACTTTTTAAAGAGATAACCATTTTCTGTGCAGGGAGACCCATTTGAAGGGGATCCAGGTGATTCTGCTACAACACAGATGCTGGGGGCCAGACCTAGGAAGGTGCGTAGCTCTGGGAAATGTTCTGGAGGTGTGCCAAGACAGGCATTGCTACCTAGCTGCAGGCAGACCTCAGAGATACTGCAGGTTGGGTTCCTGATCATCACAGTAAAGTGCGTATCACCATAAAGCAAGTACTGCAATAAAGCGAACCACACAAATGCTTTGGTTTTCAGGACATATGCTTCCTCTATACTGTCATCTATAAAGTATGCCATTGTACTGTGTCTAAAAGAACAATGTCCATACCTTAATTAAACAACACTTCATTACTTAAATATGTTAACCATCATCTGGGCCTTCAGGGAGTTGTCATCTTTTTGGTGCCAATGAACTTGCTTAATGCAGGGTTGCCACAAACCTTCAACCTGTAAAAAAAAAAAAACAATATTTGCAAAGGGCAACAATGCAAAATGTGATAAAAGTGAGGCATGCCAGTATGAGTCTTCATTCTTTCCTTTCACATACCAACAGTCTTAGTTTTGCTGGAGGTAGGCATATGCCCGATTGCAATGCTCATATCCCCAGCTGTTCTGCTGCTGGAGCTGACCACTGAACTGGAAGGGGAAGTGGCTGGGCAGGGATTCCAGGAGAGTTTTTTTAGGGACAGACTGGACTGTCTTCACTCTTACCTTTTTGCCCTTCCACTGTCTTCCTGCCTAAACTAGGAACACAGTTTTAGGTATAGCAGCTGTCTCTCAACCAGGAAGACGACAGCCAAACATGTGTGTCTGTGTGCATTTGTGTGTCTGGCTATAATGAGATAGGGTGCCTTTATGCATATATATTGATGTTGAGAAATAGAATCCTTCATGTATGAACTAGTTGTTCAGTCTGGACTTCAGCTATAAGAAGTAAAAGTTCTCGAAATCTCTTCTCTTGACAAACAGAGCATCCATTTGTCTCTCTCTCTCTCTCTCTCTCTCTCTCTCTCTCTCTCTCTCTGTTTTGTTTTGTTTTTTTTTAGCAAGACCCATTAGGCCTTGATGTAGAAATGGCAGGCTCATATATTATGATTCCAACCATCATGTTCGTAACTCCTTTATGCATTTGCATCTCTAAGGAAGCGGATCAGAATAAACAAACTCCTGGCATGCTCCCAAATTTTAGTCTTTGGCATCTAGCTCTCAATAATTTCCAGAAGAGATGGTAAGAAGAAGCAATGGTTCATTCTGGGTCAGCTTCCACAGCAACTGACTGATGTTAGCATTGAAATCTTTCTTCTGATAATGTCTTCAGAAGAGAGAGAAGTTGGGGGGAGGGGTGTGATGAGCAATCCCCATTTATTCTGAAAAAACGCAAGACCCTCCACAGAGGTGTTTACAATCTGGTGCTTTTTGGATCTTCCTTATTTTATTTTACTTTATTTTATTTTGGTTTGCTGGTTAGTTTTAGGAAGATACTTCCAGCTTATTTCATTGAAGTTAATGTCCAAGTGGCCTTCGGAGTAAACGGACTCAAGAGCTCATCTGTAGCATCTCTTATTGTGAAACTAGACATAGCCGCCCTAGAGAATCATTAGCTGCCCAGATGTTTTGTTCTCACAGCTCTGGTTGCCCAACTCTCATCTTATTTACAAGTCAGAGACTAGCCTGCAGGAAGAGCAAAGGCCTGGGTTTTTTAAAAGAGCTGATTCTAAAGCTAAACCTCAAATCAACAACTCAGAAAGTTTAGGGGTGGGACCTGGGGCCCTGTATGTGATTCCTGATGACCTGTGACTTCTTCTCACTCTTAAGAGTCCAGGAGATGGTGATGTCTCCTGGAAGCAAAGAAGAACAAGCCCTAAGGAATAACCCAAAGGCAACGTCTACTGAAATTGGCTAAGTTCAGTGCTGCACATACAACTTAATGTTGTTGGGGAACATGCAAGAGAAAGGCTACCAGACTTGCCACCATTTGTTGGGGAAATCCAATCCATTCATGTGGTGAAATGTTTCAGGGGTAACACAGAATAACGTGCAATGGAAGAAAGAAAATCAGCCTTAAATGTGGAAGGTATGAGGGGCAAAAGAATAATCAGAGTCTGGAGGAACTGTTCCTTGCAAGAAAATTAGTTTGATTTCAATATTGGGAAACTGCACATCTAGATAAATAATTGGATAGATTATTTGGATAGATTAATTGGATAGATTAAATAGATTGATTTGGTGACCGTTATAAATTAGGATTCATTCTTTTCGGCCCCAAAACAGAGGCATAAACATGTGGGCACGTCGTATATGAAGTAGCATTCCAAGTGGGAAAGAAAAGAAGCAAAACTTAACAATTGTGATGAGGATTCCTACTTTGAAAAAGGAGCTAGATCCCGCCTTCATGCCATAGACAAAACAAATTCCAGAGGGGTCAAACATCAAAAGATAAACCATGAAGCAACAAAAGCATCTGAAGAATGCAGAAAAATACTTCCCTCGTTTCCAGGCTGAGCAAGCGTTCCCCAGCACGGCACACCACTTCGAGGACATAGACAGCTGTGACAGCACCAAAGTGCAAAGTCTGTGCCACAAAGACACAGCAACAGAGCTCAGAACAAACCGTGACAGCCTGAGAGAAAATGTTTTCAGCAAGTGCAACAGATTAAAAATAATACCCGGAATGTAGAATGACTGCAAATCAGTAGGAAACGGGCAAACACCTCAACAGAAAACAAACAAGGGAAACCAGGTAAAGAGTAAGACCAGACTCCAGGGGGGGGGGGGAAACACAACTCGTGAGCAAACAGGAAAATATGCTAAACCTCGTTTCAACTCTAGAAAGATAGAAATTATCACAGCAAGTATTTAGCAAAGATGGATAATATCCACTATTTGCCAGAAGTCAAAATTAGACACTCTTACACACTGCTGATATGATTGCCACCCCATAAACATTAGCTAATCAATGCATGAATTAATGTCCATACACCTGGAATCAGAAATTCCAGGTCTAAGATGCTCTCTTCAGAAAATACCAGTACCAGTACTGCAAAGATGTGTGTTAGGGAAAAAAGTTCACTTCAGAATTGTTTGTAATGGTAAAAAAAAAAAATTAGAAACATCTTTAAGTAGAATTCTTGGTCAAGGGCAGGAAGCTTAAGTTCTCTCTCTCTCTCTCTGGCCTATTTCAAACCCCCTGTACATTTTCTACGTAGGACTTCAGGTGAAAGTAATTAAACAACCTTATAATTATTTGTTCAACAATATCGTAGCTGTGCCGCTGCTCTGTGAGCTCTCTGGGCACAGAGCCCATGCCCAGCCTGTGCCTGACAGTGATTATGAAGTGAACCACCCTGCCCAAGCCTTAATCAAACACCAAGTTCGCTGAAGAGCTCAGCTATGCAGGAGACTGTGAGGTTCCTAAAATGACCCTGCCTTCTCTAACGAACACGCCGTTAAGCTAGGAATTAGATGGCTTAAGTTAAACTGCACCCATAATTCACGTCACCTTGAACACGTCATTTAACCTCCCTGAGCTCCGATGAACATGTTTGCAAAATGAGACTAATAACGCCTGCCCTTCTAAAGGACTACCGTGAGGATTAATGGAATCACCTAGGAGGTCGAGCTTTAGTTTACGTGCTCCCGGAGTATTTCAAGACTGAGTATTTCGGGCAACAAAATGAAAATTGAAAGGGACTCATGACTGCTAATGGCTTCCTTCAGGAAACAGTTTCTTCAGGTTCTTAGAAGCACTTATTTTACTTGTCCCTGGCATAGACGTATCAGCAGAGCCCAGAGTAACCGGAACAGGGAACTCATTCTGAACTGTCAGGAAATAGGGCTCAGTTTCAGAAAAGAAAACAAAGGCTTGTTTTGTTTCAGTCTCAGACATGGTGCTGGGTTTGAACACAAACCTAATCTTCACTTCACCCCCTGAGAGTGTGGGGTGGACACTGGTCAGAGTGCAAGTTCAGCATCCCACGAGCCTGCCCTTGTGCCCTTTAGCCAGAGCTGTGGACCTCCAGAAGCCCGTCTGTATGCTGTGACACCACTCCCTGGTCACAGATGATTGGTCTAGAGACTGGCAGCTTGCCTAAGCTGATCTAATCAGAGTGTCTCTTCTAGGAACCTGGAAAAGGTCAGCCGCTCTATTGACTGATACTGGAAATTTTAACCCTGGAATGGCACAACCTTCTTCTCCATAGTCATTAAAAGTAGAATTTTGTCTTCCATTGACTCCTGTCCCAACTCACAGGATAGAATTTAACAGTAGAGGTGAAACTCAAATCAAAACTTATTACCAATTTCTGGCTTTGGTCCCTCTCTCTCTCCCTTCCTCCCTCCCTGTCTCTGGTCAATCTCTTTGTGATCATGCAATAAACAAAGAGAAAGAGAAATTCACAAAACATCAGTATGTGTCATGAACAATTTTCTCCCACTGTTGTGCAAGTTTGAAAAAAACAATAGTAGGCTTTCTTATCCACACCTCCCACTCTCCACCATCTGTTGAAATTTTATAAGCCAATAAAATAAGCCTGTGGCTGGCAAAACAGCATGCAGAAGTAGTGGACAAAACAGCACGCAGAAGACGAGACAAATCACTTCCCAGGCCCACAGTGCCCTTGGATGCAATAGAGAGCATGGTGCACTGGAGGCAGGTTTTTTATAACCACCGACACACCCAGCTGAAGCTGTGTGACCCGTGGCCCTTCAGTCATTATGAGAACCGATTTTGGGGTGGCGGGGAGAAGCCGTGTGTCACCAATACGTAAAGTCCCCAAACAAGTATCTTCAGATAACGAATTTCATGGCCAAGTTTATGTGTCAGTCTCCCTCTCCTAGCAGCCTCCCCAGTGAGTAGCTGAAGCCTGGAGGGTGGAGTTGGCGAAGAATGAAGAAATTGGCAAAAGCAAAGTAGAAAAGAAAGAAGAATCATTGTTTTTGGGTTTCTGACAGCTTTTCTGCTCCTGGTTCCTTTTCTTCTTAGGTTATAGGAGACGCTCCAATAGCCTTAAAATAAATAAATAAATTCCCTGGTGTTTTGCTCAAGTTGGCTTGAGTGAGATTCCAATATTTGTAAGAAAAGAAGTCTAAGTAATGCAGATGGATGGTCCTTCTCCCCTGGCCCCCTTTTCCAATGAGGAAAATGAGGCTCAGTGAAGGTCGGTAACTTGTGCAAGGTCAAGTGGCCCTCCCCCTTGGTATGTTTGACTCTGAAACCCATGTTCTTTCCATTGAGCTGATGGGGACAGGAGACGTCAGAGCCAGCGGCAGCCTGAATTATCAGGTCATACCATCTTGTTGATTTCCTTCTCAGTTCTGGGCAAGAAGTTATCCAAAGAGACAATCTCATTCATTGCGTGCTCCTGTGCTCCCTTGTGACTAAGTGCTCCTCCCATTTTTCCGGTCAGAACTGGAACCTTCTCCCCAGCCACAGCCCAGACATCTCTAGGTCATGGCAGGTCAATGAGACAGGACTTTGGGAACCAGAGCTCTGGGTGCCTCTCCTCGCAGACTCAGAAAGGGTGCCTGTTCGTTAGCCCCTGTTATCTGATTGTGCCCAAAGATGGGAAACAAGCGGTGAACTTCAGCTCTCACAGCCCAACAAAGGCCAGCACGGTCTTCCCTCCCACCTTGCCTCACACACACGTTTCCGAAATGGAGGCAGGCAAGTGGGTCCTGCCATTGCACAGAACTGACCTGTCGGTATTTTCCTTATTTTTATAAAAAAATTAGGGAACAAAAAGATATATCATCCCACATCCTATGACCCCCCAGCACTACCAGTGTTAGGAATTTGGTACATTCTCCCCATCCTTTTCCTCACACATCTGTTTCGGTTGAAGTTGCCAGGAAGGTGTCTATCTGATTTTGTAACGTGCTTCATTTTTTTATTTAACGTGATATCATGAGCATTCTTCCTGTTGCTGCATGTTCTTTACAGTCATACATGTAAACACAGGCACCTTTTAAAGGAGTAGAATAATTAGAGTGGGCATTTGTCAGGGGTAGAAGATGGCGGTCTTTGCCACCCTGCCTCCAAGGCTTCTTCTCTCCAAGGACCAACAGCTTATTATTAGGGGCCGAGCCAACTTTTCCCTCTTCACACTTCCGGGAAGCCAAGACACGTGAGAGAAATGTAAAGAGTTAACGAGGGCCTCTTATGTGCCTGTTCTGACAGAGCTGTCACCTCGGGGAGAGGCCCAGGCACTTTAAAGCAAGGAGGGCAATGGAGTCTTCCCATTCTGAGCCAGGGTTTATCTGCGGTTCAACCGCTCAGAAAGTTAGGAGCCCCTCCCCTCTCCTGTTTGCATCCCTCTAACTTTTTTTTCAACTTTAACAATAACAGTGAGAATTTGGAAACAACCTTATTTTCCATTAAAATTGATTCTAGAATTCCACTAGGAAGCATGTTTCTTGTGGGCAGTGGTTTGTTGGTTGTTTTTTTTTAAAGATTCTTACTGTTATATTTCTATAGTCTCTTTTTCCTATTGTTTATTTAGAAGCATATTTCTCTATATTTTTGCTATTGGTTTTTTTTTCTGCTTAAGTCAATTTGGCTATCTTTTATATATCATAAAATACACGCATTTTAATACACAGTTTAGTGAGTTTTGAAAAACACCACAATTAAGATATAGTACATTTTCTTCACTGCAAAAAGTTGTCCGTCTCTACCCCCAGCCCCAGGCAACCACCAGACTGCTTTCTGGAACTGTCGAGTGCTTTTTGTCTGCTGTAGAATTTCATGCAGATACAACCATATAGTATTTACTCCACCTTCTTTCATGCACCATAACCTTTTGAGATACAGCCATGTCACTGTATGTGCCAATAGTCTGGGGTTTTTTATTGCTGAAGGATTCCATTGAATGGATGTATTACAATCTGTCCACTCACTGTTCGACAGACATCTGGGTTATTTCCAGGTTTTTTGTTATTGTAAAGCAAAACAAAGCTGGGAGAGAATGAGGGAAATGTGTAAGCAGTGAAGGAGAGTCTGCAGATGGGAAGAGAAGCTCCATGGGGACACCCCACAGGGGTTAGCTGGGTGACGCAATAGACAGCCAATCTTGAGTTGGAACTCAGAGGCCGGTAGATGCTTGCCATCCTTAAGCTTAGGTTCCTGGATGAAAGGATCCTGAACAGAGGCCCAGGAATCATGCCAGGTAACAACTGGCTGGGTTGCCTCCATATTCATGAACTCTCCAATGATAAGGTTCAGTTTAGAGGCCTGCAAGTGTTAGTCTCTGCCCATGGGCTTGTGAAAACCTGCCTAGAGCTTTGCAGCTTGTGAGGATCCTCAGCTGATGTACATGAGCGCTGTGTTTAGAGCGAAAATACCCTTTCTTTTGCCAACTCCAAACCATGTGTCTTGGTGTTTGGATGAGTCCAGTTGTTACTGGACATGTGCAGTTGAACTAATCTTCCCGAAACAAGCATTTGGGAATATTTGACAAGTGGCCATGCCTCAAGTCCTATATATTAAAACCAGGGTCTTAGGGTTGCTGAATCAACATGCTCAAAATAAAGTATGTTAGAGGCTGGGCATTCATTTCTACTAAGCCCTTAGCATGCATTATAATATCTCATTCAAACGTTTTAACAATCCTACCATATACTCCTGTTTTCTCACTGGAAAAATTGGGGAGGCTGAATAGCTTGCCCAAGGTCAACAGAAGTGCCAGAGTCAGGAATCAAAAGTAGGTTTTCTCACTCCAAAGCTGATGTCTTCATCACCACCCTAGAGAACACAGTAAAATGAACTTGCTGGCAGTATTATCTCAATAATTGAGTTATCTTAGCACCTGGCTACAAATTCACATGGGTTGGCCATCAGTATGAGCCACATCTTCAAAACCATGACCCAGCGAAGTTCTCAGGTGTGCTCTGTTGCTCTCCTTCTCTCTCCAGCTCTGACTCTCTCACCTCTCCCAACTCCACACTTCTTTGGCAGAGGATGGGTGAAGCTGATAGGGAACAAATATGAGGAGTAGCTTTTAGGGGAACAACAGTATCATTTAAACTTGCACAGGGTGGGAAAGTGTCTAAACACACACAGATCTACACACAAACTGCACCTGGAAATTCATCTGGGCATGAGGTTTTGTAGCACGGTAATATATTTCAAATATTTATGTATGTCCTCTCTTTCTTGGCCCTTCTTCTATTTTTAACAGCAAAGCTATTTTATGGTTATTGGTTCAGGGAAGGATGTAAAGAAGGAAGCAAAGGGGAAAAGAAATATTTTCCTGGCCCTAAAGTTTTAAAAGCCTAGGAAGTTAGCAGCCTGGAAAGGACTCTCAACTTAGATAAATATTTTTTGGAAAACTTCTTGAATAAGAAGAAAGCCATACAAATGGGAACAAGGGAGTCTCTATGGTGACAGGCTGGGGCCAATGAGAGAGGACCAAACTGGGTGGCACATGGCCCAGCCAATGTCCTTATAACCAGGTTACATTAAAGAATAAATAAGCTCAGGGGACATCTAGCTCCTCCACAATTTAAATACAGTCCTAGAGCAGGAAGCAACCTCAAAATAACAGAAATTAAACTTTTACCACCCTGGTGAAGTGGGGCTTGAAGTAGGAGCTATACCAAATTTCACAAATCTCAGTTATTTTTCTTGTACGCTCAAGCCCCCAGGCTGAGATTCATGCCTGTGACAGTTTATACAATTGAATGCAAACCAGGAGAGTGTTGGTGACAGGCCACAAGTTTGGGCAATTTCTGGATAGCAAAAGGGACAGGCCACGCTTCGCTGCCAGGTCAGCTCATATACAAGGACAAGTTTTCTCTTTATAGACATCCCAGAGCAGGGACATCAAACAATTTCAAAACACTTCTTAGGAAAGGGGCCAAAATGTTACATAAAGTGGAAAGCCAGTTTGCAGCCCAAGGCCCAAGACTAACACTGAGCCCTCTCCAAGTGAATTAGGGACCCTGTTTCCCTGGAAAGGGTGGACCATGCCCTGTGCTCTGTGGTCTCGATGCCCCGTTTGCTTTTCTCTTTGAGGGGAGCTGGAGATGCTCCCTTTTTAGCCAACAAGGGAGGAAAGGAGGAAACCTGGGAACACACGTGCACTGAATCGGCTTCCCTGGCTTTGCCAAATACCCTGTTTCACCTCCATGAGTTTGTATCCAAGTTCATGCTCACTCTGAACTCAGCCAGATGCCTTGGAGACAGCACAAGCGGCCAAGGGCAAGAGAGATACCTCCTGCAATAACTGAAGGTTCTTGGTCTTTCTATTCAAAGTGCAGTCCAAGGACTGCAGGAACGGTGACATCACCCAGGAGCTTGTTAGAAGTATCAGACCTTGGGCCCAGAGGATTTTTAGGGCAGTGAAAATACTCTCTATGATATTTTAATGATGGGTGCATGTCACGATACATTTGTCCAAACCCACAGACTGTACCACACCAAGAGTGAACCCTAAGATAAACTATGGATTTGGATGATTATGACGTGTCGGTGTAAGTTCTTCAACTGTTAACAAATCTACTAGTTTAGTGAATGATGTTGATAATGAGGAGGCTGTGCATTTGTGGGGGCTGGGGGTAGATGGGGAACCTCTGCATCTTCCCCTCAATGTTGTTTTAAACCTAAAACTTCTATAAAAAATAAAGTCTTTAAACAATAAAAAAAGAGGTCCCCAATTGTCCTAGCAGGATTCGTTGTGACGGGAGCTGTGGAAAACCAAACAATGGGCACGGAGGAGAGGACAGGCCCGGGAGTCGAGCTGCCTGCGCGCAAATCCAGCCTCCGTTATTGCTTAGCCTTACACTGCCCGTTCTCTGGGCCTCGGTTTCCTGACCTGTAGAATGGGACAGTGGTGATCATGGTGGATTTCGTTCCCAGGATTGTTGGGAGATTCGATGAAACAACACAAATAAAACTTCTGGCATAGTGAGCCCACAATAAATACTGGCTTTTAGTATTTTTAAGAGGCAGTGTTTTGTGCTTTGAATGTCTAACACGGGTGCTGAAACAATCTTGGAGATTCCTTCCGTGTTCTTTCTTTTTGACACAGTGAATGATTTCACTGCTTCTAAGGGGTCCATGCTAAGTGTGGGCTGTGTAGTCAGTTCCAGGAGGGAATGGCAAAAATCAAACTATTCATTCCAGAAACATCTTCACTCCTTTTTTAAAAAACCATTTCCACATACAATCTACATGTATTACTTTTATGCGAACCAATTTACAATGAATTTGTTTTTTTAAGCCACTTCCTAAGCAATCGATGATATCTATGAAGTCAGTAGTTTGATGAACTAGTTATTTTTCTCATCCTTATTAAAGTGAAACCATAACTGTGGAAATAAAGACACACAGAAAATGTTCCTTAGAACTCCAGGAAGTCCCTTCATTCTTACCTTAGCCTCTTACTAGCTCTCAGCTGTAGCTCTAAGGGTTCTGACATTAGATCTCTCCCCCCAAGTGATCTGAGCCAAACCTTTTGGCTTTCTCCTCCCTAGCTCAGCTGGGGACCAGAGTCACCCAGCAATTTGCCCAGGATAACACAGTGCAGGCAGAAAGACTGGACCACAGCTTTCCCCATATTCAGAAGGCGAGCAGCCTGCCCCTCCCCAGTGGCCCTGAGACAGCTGTGAGCCTGCCTCCCTGCCCCACCACGTCTGCTCCTGTTAGAGCCCCCTCCCTTTCACATCAATGTGATTGCTGGGTTCACACTACAGAGCAAGAAGTACCAGTAATCACCTCTAAATGCCATGGCTTTCGTTTTGCAGTTTGCCCACGTCAGAGGGGCCCAGCTCCTTTGAGAGACATCAAGGTTTTTTTCACATAATCAAAGCAACAGTTGGCTATGCCTGCCCTCCTGCACGTCACAAAGCGCGTTCCAAAGGATAAGTCTCAAAGGCCAGATTCCATTCCCCTTAAACATGGGAGGCTGCTGCAAAAGGAGTGCATGAGCGAGTTCCCGTGAGGAACAGCCACTGACCCACCTCTTTCCCACGTTTTTCTCCCCCTCTATGAATTATGTGGCCATATTCTAGCGAGCCGTGATGACATTAACGTATGAGGAAGGAGGACAAGTTAGCGGGGTCTCCCTGTTCTGCTTTATGGCAAGAATGACAATGTGCTTGGACACTGTGTTATCAACATTCAGGTCAATCCAGTAAATACGTTCTGAGGATGCCAGGCAAGCCGCAAGTACGACTTACTGACGTAGGTCCCTGCATTACAACTTACTGACGTAGGTCCCCGCATCTTACAGCCCTCACCAAAGAGGAATGTCTTTGCAACAGGGTTGGCCAATGGAGAAGTTTCCAACTTGTGTTTACCTAAATCACACATTCTCTGTGGGGACAGTATTGCCCCGAAGGCAGGGGAAGGGTAGGGGGGAATGGTCCTGGGAGGTGAAAACATCTTAGATACTACAATGCTCAATTCTACCCAACAAAATCTTATTCTTTAGGGAAATTTTTAATTTAACTTAATTAATTTAAGTTATTAAGTTTAATTTAACTTTTTTCTTAGTATGGGATGATAGCAGGAAAAATGATAAACAGTGATATAAATGAATCTGTATTTTGAATGTGCTTCTCCTTTGGCCTAGCAATTCTGTTTCTATTATCTCCCTGGGAGAAGGAGTCCCCAAAAGAGGCGTGTACACAGAGTTGCTGACGGTATCATCTTTTAAAATAGTGGAACAACCTAAATGTCTATCAATTGGAAATGGTTAAACTATGGGACATCTTCTAGTATGAGATACCATGTCAGTTAAAAGGAATGAGGTGAATCTAGAAGAAGAAAAGTTGACAGGGAGAGACCTCCATGTCATATTTTATTGGATGGAAAAAGCAATCTGAAGAATATGTATGCATAATCACATTTATATGAAAACAAATACCCAACAGAGCTATGTGTTTCCATATGCCAATGTTGTGTATGTAAAATGCAAAGGAAAATGAAGGGAAAAAACACACCCACGTGATACACCCAGCTTGCCTCTGGGGAGAGGGATGGGCTTGAGGGTAGGGAGGTGGTTGAAGAGGCGCATGGGCTTTTTATTGCTTTCTTTCTATGTGCTCTGTGCATTTCTCACAAGAATGAGTCATGAATAACTTGTATAAATAGGAAAAATAAATTTAAATACTTTTTTTTAAATTCTACTTCAAGTACATGTCTACTGACTTGAAAAAAAGATTAGTCACTTTATTTCTAATAAAACTGGAAATCAAAAAGCCTGTGGACTCCAGTTGAATTAAAGTTTTATCTTTTTAATCAAATTATAGAAAAATGACATACAGGAATGCCAAGTCTTTGAAAAAAAATCTACAAACATTTGAAGTCGTAGAAAAAAAAGCAAAAAATAGAGATTGATTTTACTACATGAAAATGCAACAATGGCTGGCAACGTGCCTACAGGGTGACTTGGCAATACACATCAAAACATAACCGAGCATACCTTCTAACCAGCAGCCACAATCCTCGGAATTGCACAAGCTTATGCTAATTGCTGCATGCTTTACAATAGAGAAAAACTAGAAAGCACTTAAAAGTCCTTGAATAGAGAGAGGATTAGATAGGTAAAATGTGACACGCACATGCGAAGGAACACTTTGCATTCATTTCCAATGATGGTCTTTGCGAGGAGTACCATGACTGAGATTTTCATTGATTCATCCCACCAATAATTCCTCAGCACATACAGTATGCCAGCGATTGTCATCCAGTGTGCCCTGAGAATTTTTAAAACATGCCATACCTGACGATTTAGTCAGGAGCACTGACCTCTTTTCCCTCAGACTGTCAAATAAAAAAATAACAACAGCCAACAACAACAATAGCCATCCGGAGTGAACGCCCTGTCTTGACCCATAAATATATAGGTCATATAACAGAGATATCTTATTGGTCACATGGCATGATAAGGTTGCATCTCCTTGGTTAATTCTTGGTACCAGAAATCCTTGTATATCAGCACAGGCACCTGATTTTTTTGCTCCAAGTCACTTTGGAGCAAAAAGGGTAGGTAATTACTACTATTATTTTTTGTAAACCAATCAAAATTATACCTATTTTTTGTCAGATCAGCAAAAAAAATATATTATTGGTGTGCTGCAAAATTTTAGTAATTAGTGTATGTGTGCCATGAGATGAAAAAGGTTGAAAATCACTGCAATATGCTATGTGTTGTGCCAAGTGCAACGGATGCAGTAAAGAATATAAGAAAGAAGAATGCTGCTTTCACGGAAATTGCTCTCTGGATGAAACACCAGTAAAAGTGAGAACTGTGAAGACCACATAGAAAGATGGTGATAGTATGCTTGCATTTAAATCCTGCAGTTCTCTAAACTGTACTAAAAAGATAACGAGATTATGGTGGTGATAGCTAACATTTACTGAATGTTCACTATGTGTCAGACATTGGTCTGAGCATTTTACATGTATTATAACATTTAAATATTACAGCGACCTGTTTTATAGATGGGAGGGAGGGAAGAAGAGGGGAAAGGAAGGAAGGAAAAGAAAAGAGAGAGGGAGGGAAGAGAAAGTAGGATACTTTTTTTGATACAGTTTTTTTCAAAGTTTTATTCATTTATTTCCAGAGAGAGGAGAAGGGAGGGAGAAAGAGAGGGAAAGAAACATCAGTGTGTGACAGAAACATCAATTGGCTGCCTCTCGCACACTCCCAACCCCGCAACCCAGGCATGTGCTGTGACTGGGAATCAAACCGATGATCTTTTGGTCCCTGGGACAAAGCCCAACCCACTGAGCTACACCAGCCAGGGCAGAATACAGGATATTTTTAAATGTTAAATAACATCCTTGAAGAGATATGGGAGATAATGTATCCATAAAACAAGAATTTATTAATCAGAGCAAAGACAACTTCTCAAAACATAAAGATAGAGCACCAAAGATAAAACTTTCCATGGATTAACTTGAAGATCTAGTTCATCCTACTTTCTTTCCCAGAAAGAGAACAGACATAAGGAGATGGAAAATATTGGGTGGAGGGGAGAGAGACACGAAAGAAAGGGTCAGTCAGAAGGTCTGTCAGCCACATAGTAGGGTCAGGAATCCTAGCTCCAAACAGAACACAGAGGGGAGAAAATACATGTGTATAAGAATGAACAGAGCCTCTGGTCTGAAAGAGCAGAAAGACCTGCAGAATCACAGAATTTTACAAATCAGGGATAAAGAGCCAACCATCCATTTTCTCTGTTCCTGCTCCCAGACTGCCAAATATTCTGGGAGGAAATTCTAAAACCATGCCAAGTGGTTCTGCTGCATCCAGGATTCAGATGGGCACCCGCTAAAGCTCTTGCCCAGTGAACAGCCTTTCCTGTCCGCCGACAGCAGCAGGAAAACAACTGTCTATGTGTATACATTCATAGATAGATAGAAGATAGATAGATAGATAGATAGATAGATAGATAGATAGATAGATAGATAGATTGTACATTGTTTATAATATACACATGTGTATACATATTAGATATAGAATCAGATAGTAATAAGTACTTTAAAATGCAAATAAGTTCTCAAACTCACCACATTCCCCCACGAAGAAGACTTTCTCACAAGATATTGCCCCATTTCTAAGACTGTGACGGGCACCCCGTTGCCTGGACTATTTCTTCTCACCGTTGCTATCTTGGTTCAAACCTCCTTTCACCCCAAGGGACTTCCTTGACCTCCCACACACATCAGTGATCAATGTGTTGAGGTCCAGGGCACTGCAGTGACCTTACAGGGAGCACTCTGGGACATCTTAAATTTCAAGGCACACACAATGGCAGTTGACATCTGCTGGACACTGAGAATTCCTAATTCAAGGTGTTTTGCCGTTTCAGCATCAGATCACTATATTCCTTTTGATGACATCAGATTTGAGCAAAGTTGAATTTTGAGTATTTGATGTGATTTTTTTAAAAAGCAAATACCAACACATGAAAATCAGTATGTAAAAGAACATGAGGGTGATGGTGTCCCATGTGGTCCTCAGGTTTGAGAAGTTGTACAGTGCCCCCCACCACCACACACACACACACACACACACACACACACACGTACAAGGTCTGTCCAGAAAGTATCCGGCCAAGTAACATGAAAAATAGAGACATTTATTGAAAAAGATATGAGAAACATGGTACATAGGAAAATGACACCTCAGTCCCCTTCAAAGTAGGCACCTTGGGACCTCACACAGTTCTCCCAGCATCTCTTCCATTGTTCAAAACACTCTGCAAAATTCTTGGTTATTATCATCATCCTCTGCCCTGTCCTATTTTCCTGAATCTCATTGATGGTCTGAAATCACTTCTCTTTCAAAGCTGATTTTAGTTTTGGGAAAAGCCAGAAGCAGCCTGTACACATTCAACATTCTCAAGTGTTCTGCTTGTTGCAGGCCTTCCAGAACGTGGATCACTTCCAACAGATTCTCAGCCATCTTTGAAGTGTCTGTGCCACACTTGTGTTTGTGCTACACTCATTGCATTGTCCCCGAAAGCCTTCTAAATCATCTGAATAGTTTCCACGGAGGAATGTTCAAGCTTAATGCAAAATTTGATTCAGATTCGCTGCTCTACTCGCTCAGTCATTTTGAATGCAGCGGCCACACAGTACACATGTTCACTCAATGGTATCTACCACCCCCACTGACTAGTACAGGGAAGGCATCATTGTTCACTGCCTGCGCATTCCAGTCCACTGTCCTTGGCTGCCAGGTTACATCAATGTCACACAAACCATTCTTGTTATATTAACAATGGCTGGACTTTTTCCATACAGACCTTGCATTAGCTAGTAATCATTTTTTTAAGGACAAAATTAAAATGTCTTCTATTTATGTGTATTTCTTTCTTAAATAGTGACTAAATTGTTAGGACATGAATACTTAATGTGTTTTGGACCTGACCACTTCATAAACAGAGCTCATAGGCATTTCTTTGGGCTTAGGGCACTATAACCCTCAGGACTCTGGAACCCCTTCCTCCACTCTTATAACCACTATCATCCGCCTTTGTAGTGTTTTTTACCTCCCTCCACATGCATTAAACTTTGTTGCAATGACTTGAGTAGGAAAGTACTTGACGGGCCTGCCGCTAGGATACACAACACACACTCCATTCATCTCCTTTCATATGCCTGGGAGTCACCTCCATTTGTAGCAGGCATCTCAAAGCCTGGTGTTTCTTGTCCCTTACAGATGATGTGTCCCCTGTGGTGTGTCCCTGATGTGTGTCTTGATTTCACTGGCTTGAGTTCCGTCCTAGAGACTTATTTTCTTTCTCATCCTGAGTAAGATTGAGCAAAGAAAGCCTGACTTTATAAATAGTATAACAGTGATGTGGCATCCTTCAACTGAGGAAATTGAAACATTCAGGGGTTAAGAAACACCATTTGTTATTTCACAAACAGCAGGAGGTTGGGAAAAGCCAAAAATGGACTTTCCATATTAAATTTCTCTTCATCTGTAAATCCTTCCCTTCTCTGGGAAATTTGCAGGTTTCTGGCTTCCTTACCCTTTGGTCCTCAAATTTAATTTCCCAGGAGAACTTTTTTTTTTTTACGTTTCTAGTCTAAACGTGTAAAAGATTTTCCCAATTCCTAATGTTCTGGATCTTTTGCTCTCTCTTACTCATCACTTCCAACTGATTTCTTCCCTCTCTTTGCACCCTCTCTTCTTGTTCCTCAGTGAGTTCCGTAGATAACCCCCTGTCTCTCAAAGGTTCTTTTTGAGCTTTTGTATTTCTCTTGTTATCATTGCAAAATATCCAACTTTTTTCATCCTTCCCTCCAGCCTCTGACTCTTGGCCCCTCTTCCTTTAGAAAGTGAACTTTTCACTTCTACCATCCATAGCAGATGGGAGCCCCACTTTTCCCCAATCCTTTCGCATCCTCTCAGCCTCTTTTTCTCCCCTGACTTCTTCCCACCTGTCTTTAATAGTACCCAGATCTCCCTGTTTTGAAAAACATCTCCCCTCCACTCCCTTTGCTGTCCTCCTCTGGCTGCCTTCCTTGGTCATCTGCTATCCACAGACTATCAAAAATCTTAAAACAGCATTTCTGCCTGTATTTCCACCTCGTGGATTGCTCCATGGTGCCATGACCTTCTGCCTCCCACCCAACTGTCCAACTGAAAGAACTGCCCTTCAGGTTCACCAACAATCTCTTTACTGCCACATTCTTCAGTCTTTATTCCTTCTTCATGCTTCTTGTCTTCCTGGCTACAGTTGACACTGTTGACCACTTTCTTACCCTTGTTTTCATGGTAAGGGTACTACCTGACCAACACCTCCAGCTTTACTAATCTGTGTTTTCCCTGTACTCCCCTCACATTCTGTCTCTCAAAACTGTGATTCAGTCCTAGGTCTTAATGAACTCTGTGGCAAGCACTTAGGGTTGCCATTCTCACTTTCTATTTATTAACAGAACAAAGTGCTCAACCAAACATGGCAAACTAGTTCCATTTGACAGGATAGAGTTGGGCATGTGGCTCATTTTTGATCAGGGGTAATGTGAAGACTTCCAAGAAGTTCAGGGAAATATTTTCCTTCTTAGAAAAGAGGCACAGAAGGAGAAAATCCTTTCTTCCTGCCCGTCTCATCTTTCTTGGAACACTATCACTCTAAAATTATGAAGCATTGAGCTGTGTCATCTTACCACCATGAGGGAAGGTCAAGAAAAGAGCCTAAAAGCCAGATTATTCCCTGATGTCCAGGAAGTGCCAGTGCTTCAACTATGCAGCCTTGAATACCGGCACAGTGATTCGAGGTCTAGAAGTAAGTGAGCAACTATTGCCTAGATTGCTATTACATGCAGCCAAAAACACTGATGCATTCTTCCAAAGCTTTCTACCTCATCTATTCTCAATGCATATATACTGTGATGTCTATGCTGACCTCATCAAAAGTCTTATCTCCAAATGTCTCCCCAAGACTTCCCAAACACTAGATGTTTGCATTCAGATTTTATATCATCAGTTTGATGCAACATACTCAAATCAAAACTCATCATTTTTCCATTAAAATCAGCCAACCTTTTGTCATCTTCGTAAAGATTAAGGTCCTCTCCAAGCTCTATTAAAAGACCATAAGTACCAACCTAGCTAGAGCTCCCAGGTGGGGCACACTGTGCAGACAGGTAAGACAGAATTTAATATTTATGACTTAAGGAGGCTTATCTGGGCATGCCAGGTATTTCGCCATGGCATGTAGGTAGAAAACAGCACAGATGAGACACAGCAGGAAGTGGTCAAAGATAAAGCAAAGTGGGAGCAGTTATCAGACCAGGGGAGATGCCTCCCCAAAGAGTTCCACCTTTATGGTGTGGATAGTGTGAAATTTCAAGCTGTGGAACAACGTGATCAGATTTACCTTTTGCAAAAACTAACTTTAGCAACATCATGAAGAATGGATCAAAAGGTAAATAAAGCAGTATAAAAATCCCCTGACTGAAAAATAATGAGATCCTGAGCCAGAATTCTGGCAGTAGCAATGGGAGAAAAAGGACAGTGTTGAAAAATAATTAGAAATAATTTACAAGACTATGAGACAGGCTGATTCTGGAAAAGTGAGGGGAAGAGAAGAGTAGGAAATGAGAGATTTTGGTTGACCAAGTAGCTGATGGAATAATTATATAGATGATAATCATTGAGGGCTAATATAATGGAATTCAGTTTGGCACAATGTTCAAATTGAGTTGCCTCTGGGACATCCAAGTGGAAATGTTTAGTAGAAGAAGACGTTTCCAAAACTCAGAAGAAAGACACGACCTGGAAACATAGATTTGGGGCTGCAACTGATACTGTGGGTGCTCAGCATTCATTCCAGTCTTCTTCTAACTTGCTTTTTTTTTTTCTTGCAGACGCTAGAATTTTTTTTTTTTAATCTACATTTTCCATCTTCCCTTGTAGCTAGGTGCGGCCATGTGACTATGTTGTGACCAAAGACGCAAATAAAAATGTCATGCGGGACTTCAAGGAAAACCACTTGAACTTGGATGACTCAAATGGGAATATATCTGATCTTCCACTCTTCCAGTTTGTTCTGCTAAGGCCAAGAATGTGATAGCTGGAGCTGCGACAGGCATTTCAGCCATGATGTGAACTTGAATATGAAAGCCATACACTAGGATTTTAGAGTAGAATGATAAAAGGATCCTAGGTTTCTGATTAACATGGAGCCACCATACCACCTCTGGGCTGAGGCCATCCAGATTTGTTTTACAGTAAAACAATTGTTATTTGGCTTGTATATTTTATGTCTCCAAAAGTAAACTTAACTGATATTTCAAATTATTACCAACTTATAGGTAAGTCCTGGAATTGAAGATAATAAGAGGCCACCTGAGAGCTATAGAAGTGGAAGAAATCTTCTAAAAAGAGTCTGTAGAATGGGAGAGAAGGATAAAAACAGGTTTCTGGGCAAGCTCAATGTGAAGGACAGAGAAAGACAAGTCAGCTAATGAGACTTGAAAGGAAGAGTCAGAAAGTTGAAAGAAGGTGTCAAACCTAGCGTTGTGCCACTCAGCTCCCCCTTCAAGAAAGGGTGCGCTGCCTCAGCAAGGAGTGGGCTTAACTGACGGCCTCTAGCTGCTACCTCCCTGATGGTCCATCTCAGCTTGTAAGGCGATTAACTGAGTAAAGCAATGGTAGCTAAGATCACTTCTTGTTAGGATAGCTCTGCCAATGACTGAGCCAAGTAAGGTACAAAATTTCCACCAACACAAGACCCTTCTGGCAGACACTCTGCTCCAGAATGCTCCATTGGGCTGATAGAGACGATCAGATCTGCATGCCAGTCAGATAGCCACCCCCCACCCCAACCCAGTAAATCATTTGCACAGCTAGCTCCATTTCAGCATCTGCTTCCCAGACAACCCAACTTGTTGCAGAGAATATTAAGAGGTTACATGAGTTAACACATATTATTTGACTTGGTTAAATAAGCATTTACTAAGCACTACAGGGAAGAGGGAAGAGGTTGATGTTCCCTCAGTGAAAACTAGCAAACACAAAACAATACTACCAAGTGCAGGGTGTTCACACTCATAGCAATTCACTTCCCAAGAAGTGTGCTCAGTCCTTCCTGGTTTTTTTATTTCCATCAACCCAGGCTATAACCATATTTCATCGACAGCCCCTCAAAAATATCCTCCATTTCTATTGCCTTACTTTCCTGTTAAATTATATTTTGTAATCAAATATTATGTAAGAAAAGTAAACAAGCCCCTTTGTGTATGTCATTACTGATTACTTTCCAGATTCGGCTAGATTGTAGGATAAACCACAATCATTCAACACATAACTCCATATGGTAAAAACTCTGTATAATAAGATCAACTTACAAAGCAAGTGCTAAACCTGTTCCCAGAACATAATGGCCAATAGAATTAATTGTATAGATTCTTGCCAAATAGAATTAATTGAAAAGATTCTTGTTTCTGAGAATCTAACCATTTCTTTCACAGAGGCTCATTTTCTCTCACTTCCTTTTATATCAATCATTTAGCCCAAATTAATCTTCCAAGAAAAGTATACATATGTGCAAATGTGTTGTCATTTCCTTCTTACAAGAAAAACAACAAAGCAGATAAAAAATCTGCTTGCCCCAACACTAGAGAGCCCATATCACTGGGACACTATTGCAACTTTCTGATGTTTTTTTCAGGCGTCAGCAAACTACCACCCATGGACTTAAAGTTGGCCCACCACCTGTTTTTATAAATAAAGTTTTATTGGAACACAGCCACGCTGTTAGTCTATGTATTATCTGTGGCTGCTTTCATGCTACAGCGGCAGAGTTGTTCATTGTGACAGGGACCATCTGGCCTAGAAAGTCTAAAATACTATCCAAAAACATTTGCCAACTTCTGTCTTAGTTTAAAAAGGATGGTATGTTTTTACATTTCTATTTATCCATTCATTATTATTCATTCATAACATTTTGACTGACAGTATGTTAACATCATTGATAATAAGTGTCGATCTGAAATCAGCAATGATTTTTAAAGCTATTAACAGATGCTCTCCTTTTTCTTTGATTAATAGGTGATTACTAGTTTTTAATAAACCTGAGTTTTTAAAAAAATTATCCCCTACCCATGTTTCAGGCTAGCTTTGAACTTCCAGCCTTAGAACAACAACAACAACAAAAAGATTAGTCCTTAAAAGAGACTGGAAGTAAAACATAAAACATCTACAGCTTTAAGAGAAATAAAAACATAATTATGCCTGATCCCATGAATCCCTTTCTTTCTTTTTGGAAGGATTGCCTCTCTAAATAAAAAGACGTTATAGCCTCCCAAAATGCTTTTCATCCTCAGATTTTTTTACATCACCTGCCTATGTTAGTGCAGACACAGCTTCCTAGGAATTCATCAATGAATTATAGCCTGTGAATGGGGAGACAGGGAGGAGAAGGGGGCCGGCACTGAAAGACAATGCAGGGAGATTCCAAACTTGGTCTGCCGCTCTAGATGGTGGGGCTACCCAGGCCACCAGGCAGCTCAACACAGATGCCGAGAAGGTGAGGCGTGGATTTCCAGTTACCAGCTTCCCTGCACCCAGCTTTTGTCTGGGAACTCTTCCGGTTTGCCCTGGGGCACAGGTCTCATGTGATGAATTGGCCCCTCCTCCAGAGCTTCTTTATTTTCTCTACTGTCTCCTTCTCTAAGCAGGTACAGTCATTTGGGGTTTGGGGAACTATGGTCTCAACTATATCTTCAAGACAAAGAAATCAGTACTTCTCAATGTAGTCCCTCATTTTTCATATGCCAAGTACTTTTTAATTTTCTTTTTATTTCGAAAGGAATATAGAGATGTTTCCATAAAATCATAAAAATTCTGGCAAGCAAAAGAAAGAAAAAAAACAAAATTAATATTATCCATAAATCCTACCACACGAGGAAGCCATTGTAAAATGTTGCTATGTATTTATTCATGCAGGTGGTGGGTTGAATGGGGCTCACCCGCCCCCTCAAAAGTTTTGTCCCACGTAATTACATTAAGGCTCTTCTTTGCCAATGTAACTACATTAAGGATCTCAAAATGAGATCATCCTGGATTATCTGGAAGGCCCTAAATTCAATGAGAGGTCTGACAAGAAGAAAATCCACAGACAGAGGAAAAGGCCATGCAATGAAGGAGGCAGTTTGGAATGATGGAGCTACAAGCCAAGGGAAGCCTGGAGTCTTCAGAACATGGAAGAGGCAAGAGGCTCTCCACCACAGCCTCCCGAGAGAGCGTGGCCCTTGAGTTCAGACTTCAGGTGTTCAGAATTGTGAGAGAATAAATTTCTGTTATTTCAAGCTACCAAGTGAATGGCACTTTGTTCAGCAGCCCTGGGGAGCTGAGGCAATACATTTGTTCAGTAAATATTTATAGAATAACTATGAGCCATGTGTTATAGCAAGGCACTGATGAATAAGACACCATGCCTTTCAAAGTTTTTCTTATACGTACATGGAAATATACATATAAATATATTTTAATGAGTCATAATATAAAAGTTATTAACACACATTTTCTCCTAATATAATAATAAATAAGTCTGGCTTCATCTCGTAGACAACCACACTTTGCTCAAGCAGTTCTTCATTGTTGTACATTGCGTTTGTTTCCATTTTTTTCTAAACTGCAAGAACAACCCTTTCTCTAAATCTTAGGTACACTTAATTATCTCCTTGCATTTTTAAAAGTGGAATTCTGAAGCCAATGTCTGTGCCAGTTACCAAGTTATTGTCCCTCAGCTCCAAATTGACCCCTCTCTCCTGGCTCTGCGAACCAGGAGCTGGACACTGCAAACAGTTCTCTGCGTGTTGGCACAAGGACAGGCTTTGTTCATAAAGGGCACTGGAGGAACAGCACAGCCCAAAGGGGGCAGGAAGTCGCATCCCTTGTAGGTCCTAGTCCTCCATCTTTTTATGAGGCATGGGAGCCCAGCAGCCCTCGCAGACCAGCTCCAGCCACACTCTAGGGCTACACCCTGCCCCTGCACCATGTGGCTGTTTCCACAGTAGCTCTGGCCACGGCCTCCGGCATGTCTCCCCCCCGCCATGGGCACATCTACAGATCAGTATGGCTGCTATATGGAATATCTCTTCACTGCCTGTGGCTGGGCTTTCCAGTGGTGGACTCACGGTCTTCAAAGGAGTCTAAATCTCAACCTTGAGTTGAAGATGTTGGAAGCCCCTGAGTCCTTAATTCCTCATTGTCCACTTTTCTCAGCCTAGAAGTATAGTTTCTTTTTGGCACATGCTACTTCTGGATCCTCTAGAGGTGTCTTATCACTTTCATTAGTTAACGGTTCTTTTGATTAAATTTTTCTTGTTCAAATAACTGGTGTGTTTTCAGTCTCCTGACTGACCTTGACTGACATAAAATCTAAATGCATTTACAACATCAGATTAACTTTCAGAACTGTGGCCCCCATTTAAAATTCCTTCCCAAGCCCTAGCCAATTCTGGATATTTTTATTCATTTGCGGCAATGAAAATATGATAAAAAATAAATTATTCCTTTCAATTATTTTCACTTGCTTTTCTTTATTTCTGGTTAGGTAGAGGAGACACTGTTCAAGTAGACAATATATTGAAAGGAGTTGGGGGTGGCTGGGTGGAATGGGGAAAGGGGGAAAATTGGGACTACTGTAATAACATAAACAATAAAATATAATTTTTTAAAAAGGGGGATAAAGGATTTGTATCCAACCAACAGTGTTTACCTATGGGGAAGGAAATGAGAGAGGGCGGAGAAAGGGAAGGGCTTCCACTTCTTCCTTTAAATCTTGCATCTAGAACACCAAAAGGAAATGAGGACTTGGCATATGTGCCTGGCCGTGGCAGCTACTACTGGTCCTGTATTTTCAGAGATAGGAGAATCATGTTTTTCTTTCATGCCCCTCCTCATTGTAACAGCACCTGTAGAACCACGAGTTGGATCCTAAGTTCAGATTTTTAGTTCATAAAATATGATCAACATACATCTTGGGAAGAACTGAAGGAGAGTGTCCATTTGCCTTTTCCTAACTATCCTGTGAACATGGCTGAAGCTTGTGAAATGCAAGGCTTAGTCTTACTCAGAGACAAGAGGGTGTGACCAGCACAACACAGAAGTGGGCTATAGTCATCTACTTGTTTTCAGAATGATGAATCATCTTTGATACCCTTCATCCTTGCTTCCAAATTAAAAAAAAAAACAAAAGCAGCATGAAGAAATAAGATAATATAATTGAACTTACCACAACTGGTTGGTTTTTGGGGTTTTTTTTTTTTGGTCTGATGGGGCTAAACTATTATAATAGAGCATCACAAATATTTGAAATCCTCCACTTAGGAAAGAAGGACTCTTTAATTACCAGCCAGCTATTCGACCTCTGCTGGGCTGAACTATGTAAGAAATGAAGAGGGGAATGAGAACAGCAGCCAGCAGGAGAACAGATTACCCTACATTTTAAAGGACTCGGGAGGGAGTTTGGTGGGGTGGAGTGGTGGGGTGGGAGCTGGAGAGGAAGAAAGGCAGAAGGTGAAGCCACAAAGCAAAGACTCTGTGAAGAGAGAAAGATGTATTAAGGGTGTTTAGAAAAGTAGAGGGTCATCATTTACCTCCCTAATGGAATTCTCACTTCCCCACCCCCTCCGAAGTTATTGAGTCAAAACCTATGTTAATGTTCAAAGCTTTCTGGAGTCACTTCTATTTATTTTAGCTGTACTGATGTTCTGAGCCTGACCTTTGAGCCGGGCCAAGACACTTATTTGTGTGACATTTGTCTGATGTTTGTCTCACCCACTGGCTGCGAATTCGTATACTGGATTATGAGTTGCTATATAACTGTTAAAATACTTTCAAGACATGACTTTCTAAAGACCTCCAAAATCCCAACTTCCCACCTTCTGAAAATAGATGTGCTATCAAGGTAGTAAAAACTGCAGCAAAGAAAATGCATCGGTTGTTTGTCTGGTACATACAGCTCATAACACGTACAGGCTGCTGCTGAGGAGAATTACGTGCTTTGAAAGCAGCTACACGTGAGTGTAAGAATTTCTCCAGATTCAAAATATATATACAGCTCATTTAAGTCAAGGTTATTCTTATACATATTCTTTGCCCTCTATCATATCTCCCCTTTCAAAGAAGGGCGGGTGTAAATTTCTTGACTGCTGACCTTTATTAACCTGTCTAACCTTAATATCAAAGCTCAACACTTTAGTTCAATCATCTCTTTAAGAAGATAGACTACGAGGCCAGGATATGAGACCACAAGGTAAACTGAGTCATTTTTAATGAAATCTTGTAAGTATAGAGAATAATACCACCAAACTCCATGTATTTACCACCCAACTTTGTGAAAGTGTAACATTTTGTAACATATTCTTCTGATCATTTTTCTAAGACATAATTCACGACAGACACTGTTGGAACCCAGGTCCCATCAACAGCCCCACTTCTCTAACTTCAGCCCCATCTCCAAGCCCCATGCTGAATCAGGCATTCACCATTCTCATGCAGGCTTTGATAATTTTACTACATTTGTATTTATCCATAAATGATATCAACAGCCCTGACTGGTGTGGCTCAGTGGATTGGGCGCTGGTCTGCAAAACAAATGGTCACCAGTTCGATTACTGGTCAGGACACATGCCTGGGTTGCCAGCGACGTCCCCAGCTGGAGACCTGTGAGTGGCAATCGATCAATGTATCTCTCTCACATCAGTGTTTCTCTCCCTCTTTCTCCCTCCCTTCCCTTCTCTAAAAATAAAACCAAAAAAAAACCCCAAAAACCAATAATTATTTTGCCAGTTTTGAAATTTACCAATATAGTATCATACTGCTATACACACACACACACACACACACATATCATATATAAGTATTCATATCCTTCACTGCTGACAATGAATCCCTTAGTTTTCATTCATATCGCATCCTTATTCCTGAAGGAAATTCATTCTGGAAGAGAACTTTGAAGTTATTGAGCTTAAAGTACTCATTTTACATGTGAGGACAATGAAGGCAGAGACATGAAATGTCACCGAGCTAGTTCCTGATGGAGCCAGGACCACAGTCTCAGCTTCCTGACTCCCAGGTGCTGCTCTTACCCTTTGTACACAATCTCAGCTATGTGGGTTATGCTGGAAATGAAGTTGTGCAAAATGAGCTTGGTTATTACGTGCTAGTTACAATAAAAAAAATGCAGAAGGATCATTTTCTTAGAACTGAAAGGGACCTTCGAGATCGGTCATGTCTGGGGCTCGTGTTTCAGGTGAGGAAGCTGAGGCCCAGGGAAGGCCCAGGGAAGCGGAGCCATGACCTTAGAGCAGGTCAGCGCTGCATGCCCACCGTTTGCAAAGAGCAGACCGCGGGGCTGTCTGCTGACTGGCTGCTGGTTGACAAGTTGCTTGGTTTTCCCCAGTAACAGTGGGGACTGTGCTGGGCCAAACGCACATTTTCTCTCGAGCCCTGTTATGACCTCATGGCACAAGTCAGAACTAGACAATGGATCTTAGCTAGACCATTTGTAATGAAATCTACAACTCCGTTCTCTGTAGCACTATCCTCTCAACCAGGGATTCCCAAACTTCCGTGTACAGCATAATTGGACTTCAGGGTGTACAGAAGCTTATAAGCTTATAAGGCTCCGCATGTTGAAATCACACATTCTGGGCTCCACTTCCAAAGCCTCTGATTCACTAGACCTAGGGTGTGACCCTGGAATTTGCATTTTTATTAATGCCACCAGGTAATTCAGATCTGTAGCCTATGCTTTGAGACATCTCTAGCCTCTGTCCAGGCGACATGTTTTGCTCATGACTAGAAACTTCTGGGCTTTTTAGTTCAGAATAAGAGAAGAGACTGGGTACGGCACTAAATCCGTACCAGGCTGTTAATCGCCCTCCATCCTGGATCTGTCACGTAGGGTACTTTAACTGTCTCCCTTCTCCCTCACTCGTGACTGGGACAGCCAGCAGACAAAGGCAGCACTGCCCTCACACACATCCATACCATGAAAAAACCCGAGGAACAGAGCTGTCTGCAGTTAGCATGGTGATTTGACTTTATGTCTCTTACTTGTCACTCTTTCCATAGGTCTGCTAGGATTCCTAAGGTTCAGATAGCCTAACTAAATATAATAGCTGATATTTATCTGGGGCTAGATTTTTATTTTAAATACCCCTTTTAAACCACTCCCCCACGACATGAGCCCACATAGACCCAACTACACAAAGACCATGTACTCTACAGAAATGTGTGCATTCTCGGCGGTATGCCTGGCTATGTGCAGGGTCCGAGGAAAGCAGGAAAAGGAAGGAAAAAGCCTGCTGGCTTTGGACCTGAGGAATTTCAGTCCAGTGTAGAAACCCAACCGCACAAACAAGAAACAGTCTTTTTTCAGCAACATGTGAACATACGCAAGACAAAGACAGAATGTACCTAGGAACTCTTGTGTGTCACTACTGACTCTGTTGTTCTCAGGACTGAATTCCTGGAGGTAGAGGGCATGATATTTAGCGAGTGCCCTTGGCACTTGCCCCTACGAAAGCCTGCATGCCACAGATCCTTAATCAGCTCAGTGATGTACCTGGCATTTTTTCTTAATTGTCTCAGACGAACAGAGAGGTTTTGCTTCTCTAACAATCATAAAAGATGCTGGTAGGCAGGAAGCGTTTTGTTGATTTCTTCTATGTCTCCCCCAGAGTCCAAAACTGCGTTATTTTACTGTCACCAAAAGTTAAGCCCCTGCTGCATACAAGGCCCTGTGGAAGATGCTACCATTGCAGAGATGGCCTTACACCCCTCCCTTCACTCAGCTAATATTACTTGAGTGTCCCCCAGGTGATAGGGCCTGTCCTCGGAGCTATAAGTAACACTTATCCCCACACTGAAGGGGCCGTCCTCCAGTGAGGAAGACAGACATCCACTGTATTAGGTCACAGAGTTTGCTGTAACAAAGTACCAAAAGTGGGTGGCGGAAATAACAGAAATGGACCGTCTCACAGTTCTGGAGGCCGGAAGCCTAGGATCAAGATGTTGGCAGCATTGGTCTCTTCTGAGTTAGGTGGTGAGGCAGAAGCTACTGCAGGCCCCTTGCCTAGTTTCTGGGGGTCTGCTGCCAACCTTGACGTTCCTTGGCTTTCAAAAGTGCCCCCTGGTCTCTCCTTTCACCTTCACACAGTGGACTTTGCCCTGTGTGCATACACCAGTGTTCAAACTCCCCCCTTTTTATAGGGACATCAGTCATATTTGACTTAGGGCTGACTCTCCTACAGTATGACCCCATCTTTACTAATTACATCTGCCACAATCCTATTTCGAAATAAAATCACATTCTGTTCTAAGAGTTAAGATTTCAACATATACATTTGGCGGGGGGGACATAAATCAACTCATAACACATACAAACAACTAGACACAACACAGCCGATGCTTTAACAGGAGGGCGTGCAAACAGCTGTGATGTGAGGGCGCACGTCACATTGAGCATCAGAGAAAATGGGACAAGTGGACAATGCTTGGGTAGACCATGGACATTCCCCAGGTGGGGAAATGGGAAAGAGCTTTTGATTAAACGCACATCTGTGAGAATATAAAGCACTTGGGGAAGTACAGGAAGTATTACCGGGAGGACACTGGGGGGTCATACAAAGGATGTGTGGGAGATGAGGCTGGAAAAGCAGACCAAAGCCAAACCATGGAAAGTCACATCAAGAGTGATTCATCCAGAGGCAATGAGAAGTTGTGACGACTTTTCAGCCCTGAGGACATCAAGGCCATACCTGCATACTGCAAAGGTCACTCAGGCAACAGTTCCGATTATGTGAGAACACAGGGTGGACACGGAAATGGACCATTTTGAAAACACACGAAAGTCTGCGTGCCAAAGATCCTTAATCAGCTCAGCGACCTACCTGGTATTTTTTCTTAATTGTCTCACAGGTACAGAGAGGTTTTGTTTCTCTAACAATCTTTAAAGATGCTGGTAGGCAGGAGGCATGTTGTATATGAGACCAGTTAGACGTCTCTTTGCCAGAGTCTAAGAAAGAAACGAGGCCCTGGGGACATTCAAGAGCAGGAGAAATGGAAAGGGGGGACAAATTTGCAATGGGGGGTTTGAAACAGAATGATAGGTCCTAGGAAACAGCCACTGGGAATAACTAGGGCGTGAACTGAGGGGATGTACAGGAGCCAGGATGTGGAGAGTTGAAGCAGGGACAGAAGGGAAAGGCTCATTTCTGGCAGGGAAAAGGAGAGATTTAGACAAACCTTAAAGAGCGTGGCATCTGACTGGCCCATCCTGCCTCTAGTATTTTCACTCTCCCACCATAACCACATGCGCACTTAATACCTGACTTCCACATACAGTTTTGCCCTTGACCTTTAGAGGGCAGGGAAAACATGAGGAATATTTTTTCCTGAATTGAGGCCAGATGATAGAGTCCACTCGTGCAGCGTGACCCCCAGGATGGGGTGAATAGTAGTCACAAGATTTGTGATGCCTTCACACCCATGTCCTTTGCCAGCCTAGGAAAATGTAAATCCATTTACCACCCAGTTCAATGCCTGACTTCCTCATCCACCGGCCATGACATGTCAGAAGCTGAAAAAGTACTAGAGACTAGTTAAAATTTAATTCCAGATAAAAAGAAGGAAGTGGTTCAAGAAACCCTGAAGATGCCCTTCACTGTACCCAGCTGAATGGAGCAGCTGGCAATCCTATTATCTTGGGCTTTTGCACTTGGACTTGGCAGTCAGGCCACGATGTACTCCTGAAAAGGGTCCCTTCCTGGTATATTCCTTTCTCAGACTTTGCTGTTTTTGTTCCACTCATGAACAGACTGTCCTACCGCAGTGTACTACAGAAACCAAGAAGTAAGCATATTTCTAGCAAACACATTTCACACTATTCTGGGGCTGGCTGTTCTAAGCAAGTTATACACCTTAACTCATTTAAGACACACAATAACCCTATGGAGAAAGTTTGGTTACTGTCTTCCTTTACAGATGGGGGACTGGCAAAGGCGACAGGAATCCCTCACTGAACCCAAGGTGGGAAGAACTCTGATCTGAACGAACCAGTGCAAATGTGTCTGAGGGTCTTGCCTCCAGCCAGGGAAGGAGGGAAAGAGTGGGACTGACACGCATGGGAAGCGTTGCCACCTGGACAAGCAGCTCAGGGCACAGATGTATTTTCCTGAACATTCAGGAGGGTGGGGCCACCAACTGGATCAGACTTAGCCTTCATTCTCCTACCAAGTCATTAAATTCAAAAGCCAGAAGTTCAGAGCTGGGCTCCCACCTCCCCCTCCCTCTTTCTCAAAAGGAGAATGGGGTAGGGAGTAGAAGTTACTTCACAGGAGATCAGGAGAGCCTACCATGTGTCCTCCAGTGATTCATTTGGGTGGACTCCTTTCCCACGGTGCTACATACAAAAGTTCAGAATGGGGTCAGCAAGGGCCCCTCCCTTCTTGGGTGGACAAAAAATTTCCTCTTTGTGAAGCACAGGCCCAGTTGGAATCAAACTCCATCCAGACAGGAAATCACCAAGATTCTAGTGCCTTATTTGTAAAGGTCAAACTTTTTCACTCACTAAGCGGGTGTTTCCGCAGTGCCTATTCTGTGCTCTGCACACGACATGTGGTTGTTATGGATCTAGTGTGTGCCCTTTGGGAATAAACAGAGAGAGAAAAGACAAAACACACACACACACACACACACACACACCTGACCAATCTCACAGGAGAAAGGCTTTTAGGGAGTGTCTTTTTTCTTTAAAAAAGAAGAAAAAAGGAAAGGAAAGGAAAGGAAAGGAAAGGAAAGGAAAGGAAAGGAAAGGAAAGGAAAGGAAAGGAAAGGAAAGGAAAGGAAAGGAAAAAGGAAAAGGAAAAGGAAAGGAAAAAGGAAAAGGAAAGGAAAGGAAAAAAAAAAAGGAAAAGTCAAAGGTTTTTCACACACACTACTTGAGTCCCCCAAACCGTCTGGACTGAACCCTGAGCAGGAAAAGCGGGAGGCCTGGGGCGAGGGGGATGGGCACGAGAAGAGGATAGGGTGACAAGGTGGAAGGGCAGAGCCGGCTGAGGGATCGGAGTTGGCTGGCGAGCTGAGCCAGAGGCAGGTGCCAGCTGGGAGTGGGCGGAGGTGCGGGCGCCCAGCCAGGCGGGGGAGCCGGCACTACCTCTGCCTCTGGGAGTCGGGCGCGCAGACGAGCTCGCGGGAGGAGCCGGGGGCACGGGCGTCCCCACCGCCCGCAGAAGGAGCCCCAGGAACAGTCACAGCAGCTGCGGGGCGACAGCATCCTCTGAAGAGACACTCCAGGCTCCGCGGCTGTCTCGCTCCTCCCAAAGGCAAGCACCGCCGCGCGTACCCGCGCTCCTGCCCGCTGGAGCCCCGTCGCCTGTCCGCTCTCGGGGACAGCCACACCAGCACCCCCGGCCCTTCACCTGCCACGAGCTCCCGGGCGGGCAGGCACGGTGGGGAGAAGGTGCGCGATACAGGGACCCGGGAGACACCATCCCCTGGTCTCCACTACGCGCAGAGCAGGGACGCCCGCCGACACCTCCAGCCCCCAGCGCTCCCTGCGCCCGGTCCTCAAGTTCAAGGGCGACACCCTTCAAAAGCGGAGCTATTCCGCGCAGTGAGCATTCCGGCCCTATTGACTGCAGTGACCTCGGCCGGCCCGCTGGAGTGCAGGCGGCCCTCTGCGCTCAGCGACCCCTCGGGTCCCTGGAGTCGCCCGCGCGCCCGGAGGGGCCATGCCCGGACTGCGCCGGGACCGCCTGCTGACCCTGCTGCTGCTGGGCGCGCTGCTCTCTGCCGACCTCTACTTCCACCTCTGGCCCCAGGTGCAGCGCCAGCTGCGGCCCCGGGAGCGCCCGCGGGGCTGCCCGTGCATCCGCCGCGCCTCCTCCCTGAACCTGGACTCCGCCGCAGCCGCCTCGGACCCCCGCACGGCGGCGCACAACTTTTCTCGAGCCCGGCCGGGGACTGGGCAGGACCGCGGCGGCCGCAGTGGCCCCGGCTCCAAGCTGCAGGCCCTCTTCGACCACCCGCTGTACAACGTCCCGGAGGAGCCGCCTGCCCTCGGGCCGGAAGACGTGCTGCTGGCCGGCCCGGAGGCGCTGCGGTATTACCGGAGGAAGGTGGCCCGCTGGAACAGGTGAGGACCCCACCCGCCAAGCGGGAAAGCGCCTGTGTGGTTCCCGGCCTCCCTGCACCCCCTCGCTCCCCTGCCCTGGCGGCGGTGCCCAGCTCACAGTCCCTGTCCCTGTGCTTGGAGCGCGTTTCGCACCCACACAACACCGGCCGTGGTGGTCAGGCCCCAGTAGATAGAGCTCAGTGCAAGAAAAAGTTTGTATGGAACAGCGTAGCCAAGAAGTCTTCCCAGCCTCTCCCCCTTAAGCTTCTTGTTACACTGCCTAGTCCAACTTCTGTCCCTGGGCCATTCCCGCCCTCTTTCTTTTGCCTGATGCGGAAAGCCACTGTTGGACTTTGGCTTCCCAGAATGAGGGCTCCAAACTAGCGCCAGGGCTGGTTCGAATTCGGCACTCTGCTCTTTGGGCGGACCTGGGCGCCTTCCAGAAAGCAAGGCTACTCCCTGAAAATCCAGCTATTTCCCTTTACTTATTCCTCTGCCCCTGTGAGAGGTCGGCCCGGGGCAGAAAGGCACCCTGCAGTTCCCCGAAAAGGTCACCACTCTGTTTGATTTTAAACCGGATTTGTCCGTTTCTGTTGAGCATTAGGACTGGAAGGCAGATTTAGTGTCCTGGTGATTTGGGCTGACTAGGATCTGAGGCTTGATGCTTTCACAGAAGAAATAAAAGTCTACCTGGGAGTTTTTAAAACCCAAGGTAGAATGTAAGAGGAAAAAGATACCAAACATGTTTAGGATACAGTTAAGAAGGATGTTTTTGTACAAGGGCAGGGGGAAGGGCGGTGCTGGAGAAGATGAGATGGTCAATGCTCAGATGGCCAGCCAATGGCAGAAAGCTGTTGTGTGAGCTGGAACTCTGTTCTGAAGTACAGACTTGTCTAAATATCACTCACATCCCGAGTTCACTTTTGCGCCACACCCACCAATTTTCTTAATACAAGAGATTTCAGAATGAGATGTCATCGGGTAAACAGTCCCTCCGGAGCAGAGGAGACCATAAATCTGAGTGTTCGCCCAGTGTAACTGTTTGCTCATTATTCTGGAGCGCTGAGGCTGCCTGGGGGAGACAAACCTCCAGAAATTAAAAAGAGAATTATTGGCTGACATCACTGTGGTGAATTTCAATGGCAACTCTGTGGCTGATGATTGTCTATTAGAAAAAAAAAAAAAGTGGTTCTCAATTCCATCATTAATTGTGTGCAAAAAAAAGGCAACTTGTGATTGCTTCTCGGACATTGTCATTTTCAACATTACCCTTATTGCATCAGTAATGCGGGGGTCTGGGTCAGTGAACCAGGAAATTTTGCCCTTAGAAAATTTGTCTGTTGCAGATTTAAGAATGAGGGGCTGTGGGCAGAGTCGCTTGCTTTTGTCAATGTAGATCAGCTTTCACTTGGTCCCATTGCTGGGGCCTTAAACTTCCCCATGTGCCTTTGGTCCTGAAGGAAATCCCAGAGGAGTATTTTAGCAGAAAAGCAAAACTCTTTCTCAACCATCGGTCCGATCATCGATCACGAGCTTTGTTTCCACAGCAGGATGTGTCACAAAAACATTTCCTGATCAGAAATTGTCTTGGTCATGTAGCCGAAGATCCATGGGGAGGCCAGTGACCTTGCTGTGTTAAGAAGGAACAGAGCAGTTTGGCGTGGTTGGTTGAATGTGACAGTTGTAATATTTAGTCATCGCTTCCTTCTCATCCTTGAGACCCAAGTGAGATCTGCAGGCTGTAGCAGTGAGACTAGACTCAGAGGCCGGGAACACTGTCCCTGCACCCAAACCGTACTGTAAACATCCACGGGCTACTATTAGTAGGCACGTGCGTTGTTATGTAGAGCAAGGGAGATTACAAATGGAACATGGATGACGCATCAGCCAGCATGAGTTGGAATCACCCTTGGAGCTGTATCATGAGAGCTCATTACCTTAAGCACTGATGACGCCCACGTGCCTGCTGTCATGTGCAGGGCCAGGGAAGGCTCCAGCTCTCAATGTAGACAAATAATTAGAACGGACAGCAAACGAGGGGACAGTGAATGTCCTTGCTAATTGTTTATCTTTTGCACAAACCATCCTTGTTTGTAGCCACAACCCAGCCAATATTTAAACACCAGGGATTGGTGGACGTTATGTGGATGCTACCATGCCAATAATTACCTAACATTAACGGCTATCCAAAATAATCCTATCAGCAAACGTCCGCCAAACCAAAAGAGGCACAGGTAGTAAAATAAGCCAAATCAGCGTTCTTCACCACTTGCAGGAGAGACCGTTAATCGGAGTGAGTGATTTTTTTTTTTTTTACCATCACTGTAATAACTAATGGTATGAAGCTGAAACCGGAAATTATCTTTCTATAACTTTGGCTCATCACCAATGGGAGATAAATAATGGCCCGCCTTTTTCCTCGGTCATTCCTTTCAGATTTCACACTGTGGAAGATGGAGCTTGTACATTGTTTTGAGTGTTTTAGGTACTCAGTCAGTGTTTGCTTGTTGGATGTCAATGATCAGTGAAGTCAGAGTGTGAAAGACACATCATGTGTGGGGTGGGCTGTCCACGTGCTGTCCCACACTCAGGCTTTCTGCCATCCTCTTCCACCTGCTGTCCTTTCCTCCTGTCCTCTGTTTCCTCCTCAAAACGTAGCTAAATGTGGCACAAGCCAGGTTAAAATGTAATCAGCAGAAGTGTTTCTGTCAAGTCATCGGCCACTGATCACCGTGAGCGAGCCAGCACCAGGCTCCATCAGGCACGATGACACCTGTCTTGAATAGTGAAGAGGGGAGAGAGAGCACAGTGAACAAGGGAAGCGTAGTCTTCACTGCTTCAGGCCGTAAACCAACCAGCCAGACCAAGCCTGTTCCTTTCAGAGTAATAATGGGAGGCAGGGCCTACCTGAAATACAGGTAACCAACCGTCCAGATTGTTACTATCCTTGCATCTCAGAGGCTGACCTGCCCACAAGCTGCCTGAACCAAAAGACATCTGTCCTTCAACGTATCAACACTGGTTAGCTTGTCTGGTTTTGCTCACTCATCTTTGGTTGGCTCCTCTGGATCCCTCTGGTCTTCACAGGCAAGGTCAAACCGGGTCACGCCTCACTGACATAGAAACTCAAGCCGCTACAACACAAACATGAGTTTCCTACTCTCTGCCGTGCTTTCTTGACATCCTCCTCGGGTATCAGGAAAGTTATATTTTCCTGCAATTATAGATCCAGCATTTGTCAGAAGCATCTGCGTTACATGTCTGTTTTTCTTACCATCAGCAGCCCGTGCCTTGCCCTCTCCTGCTATCTCCTTGCTCCCCTTGAAGGAAAGTCTAACCCTGAGTCAGTCTTTGAAAATCACAGCGAAGAGACTGGGCGGCTTTTCAAAAATGACAGTTGTTCATGGGGAGTACACTGGCCCAAGTCTTTCTCCGGGGGAGCTTTGAGAAGATCCGGAAGCAGAGGCAGAGAGAGGAGAGGAGGGAGAAAGAGCCAGGAGGGAGGGAAAAGCACCCAGCTGGAAATGAGAATTGTCTAGTGGAGGCATTTTTGAAAGAAGAGCTTCTTTGGAATGAAAAATACGATCTTTTTATTCTTAGCCCCTCATGCTCCCCTCAACCCCACTTTTTTAAAAATCTTTTTCCTGCTTATCTCATGCTGGCCCCAGACCATTCGGAACATAGATTTATTGGGAGCAGGCAGTTCAACCCACAGAGCGGATCAAAGCCCAGGTGTTACTCAGGGGGCAGCCTTTCCCCAGGGTCAGCGGGGTCTTGGTCCATTGTCTGATTCTTCTGCCAGGGATGCCAGGCTGAGAAAGGAAGTGGCCTTCTTCAATTTCAGATGGACCTCAAGCACGACCTGTGTGTGGTTAGCACAGGAAGTGGGAATCCTGACTCCTCTTTCCCACTTCCCCCAGTTTAATCTTTGCTTGACTGGCTTGGGAAAAGCTACTGTTTTAGTGGTTTCTGAATCCCCAGACTTGTAGCTAGAGGGAACATCTTCACTGTCCCAAAAATCAAAGTCTCTGAGCAGATGGTTTCTGAGAGAGCTGATCCAGAAACCCCTTGTCCATCATTCCAAAGCCCATCCTCACTGCCATTACCACAGCAAAACCAGAGAGGGTATCGTGCTGTTCACCCAAGGGGGACAGGCACTTCCTGTTTCCAAATATATCGAAATGACACCCCTCAGCCAAGCCCCTCAGCTGTCCCATTGTTTCCAACCCCTTACCCTCTCCTTTCACTCCAACCAAATTCTCATCAGTCTTGGCAACTCAACTGGCTAATTCTTTGCATACAAATCTCTACTTGAAACATACCAGATATGTGCTAAGTACTTGACCTACACTTGCTAACTTGGGCCTCACAACTTCCCTAGAAGCAGGTGCGGGTGGTAGACAGGATTCCAGGTTGGTCCTCTGAGTATTCAATCAAATGCTGATCCCGGACGGCCATAAAGGGCAGCTGACCTGGAGGTAGGGACATTATCCAGGTGTGCTTGGTCTAGTCACATGAGACCTTTAAAAACAGAGCGTTTCCTCCAGCTGATGGAAGAAGAGGAGGTAAAAGATTTAAAGTATGATAAGGATTTGCTGACTTGCAGACAGAAGGGGCCACCTGGCAAGGGTGGTGAGCACGGGAACAGGGACCTCAGTCCTACCAATGCAAGGAAATGAATTCTGCCAACAATAGAAATGAGCAGATGCCCCCTCACCCCCCAGCCTCCCGATGAGAACTCAGCCTAGCTGACCGCTTCCCTTCAGCCCTCAGCCCTGCACAGAGAACACAGCCACACAAGAACGTCTGACCCGCAACTCTGCGAGCTAATACGTGGGCATCATTTTAAGCCACTAGGTTTGCAGTGAGTTGTTACACAGCAATAGAAAACAAAAACAGTTCTGCTGTTTACTTCATTTTATAGAGGAAGCTAGGGAGGAGGTTATATAATTTGCCTTCTAATGTCAGGCAGCAAGCAAACCACAGGCAGGCTTTGTACCCAGAGGGTCTGGCTCCAGAATCCACACTCTAACCAGCGGCTCCACCACCAGGCATCTTCTGATGTCCCCAGGTCCTCACTTTTCCTCTTCTGGAAAGGCTTTTCTGACCACCTCCACCCCGCCCCGGCCCCTCCCTGACGGACGCACCCTCGCCATAAAATACCATATTGCTTTTTATGACCGTGCACTGTCCAGCTTCACAGCAGCTGTCTGGAGCCTCAGGTGACAATAAATAGCCACTTGCTCCTGGCATGAAAAGCCCCAGCTTGCATGTGGTCGCACTGACACATCTGTTTCATGCTGTCCCACTGGGGAGAGCCAAAGCAAATATCTGTGGGACAAATAATTGGGAACAGAGGACATCAGGATTTGGGGGGTTTGTCAGTCGATGGCCTGCTATCTCCTATGGCAAAAGCCTTGGACAAAAACAATCCTACTATAAAACCGCCCCGCCTATAACTGGTCTACTGCTCCCTATGAACGTCTGCGGCAAAACCACCTTCCTGAGACACTCAAAAATTTGGATCTGGGTTCTCTTCCCATCGCAGTAGTCTAAATAAAGTCAATTTCAAAAAAAGAATGCCCAAAGGAAAGTTGAGAAGATGCTGTTTGCCAACAAGAGGAAATTTCCTCGGCTTCCCTGGGCTTTCAGAGAAAGAACAGCCACGAGGCCTTGCACTGAGGAAAAGTGGGCAACACAGAGACCCTGACCTCACCGAAGCAACCCCTGCCCGGCCCGTGGGCAGGTGCTGGCTGTGTTTTCCTTGTGATTATTCATTAAGCGGGAGGCTCCTGCCGAAGCTGGCTTGCGGATGGCTGAAAGCCGAGTGGGGAGAGCTTTCTAAAGAGCCACAGTGGTGGTGGTGGAGGAGAAATCACCAGTCAGGGAGCATCTGTGTACCTGTTTCTGTAGGCAGGCACACACGTAAGAATCTAATGAAAACCATGGAATGGGGTCGGGGGAGGCTCAGCCCTTTCTGTGGCCTGTCACTTGGCAGGATGTCCTGTGGTGGAAATGTGAAATCAGGACAGAACTGAGTCGGAGTGCCTTGCAGATGCTGGCAGCCCTCCCCAGAGCCTGACCTTGAGGCCAAGGCCTGGAGACAGCCAACAGAACTTGGCTTGAGCAAGAGGCAAAGTTAAGAAGCAGCAAATGGCCTATTTTATTGGGTTCACTAGTAATAAACCACATAAATTTGGGGAGCCGCAGGAAATAGAAAAGAGTAGAGGACTGACTGTAGTTCCCAAAAAGCCAGGAACCTGTAATAAAATTCAGCAAAATATGGAAAGTAAAAGAGAAACTTTAAGGAACATTGGCACAGGGGCACACGGACAGAGAAGCTGGACTGTAAAATACAAGGTGACCTGGGAAGGGATGGGATTTTCGAAGACTTGGGCGAGGTTGATGGGTTAGGAAACAGCTCTCCTGGCAGAAGAAAATCAGCTGTTTAGCCTGGGAAGTCAAGCACAACTGTCCCATAGGGAACCTGCCTTCAGCGGCCAATGCCCGAGTCAAGCTCAAGGGGTCCTGAGTCAATATTGTGGATGATGCTGACCAAAATGGAGTCCATAGGGAGGGACAAAGGGTCTCTCCTGGCCAGTGCAAGTGTCCCATGGGGTCTCAGTTTCACTCAGATGGGATTTTTATATCTCTGACTCGCCTTCTTCCGTGGCTGAATAGTTACAAATCCTATAGGGAAGGTGTATTTGTCTGCACACCCAGCTCAGCTCATTTTTTCACTCTGAGCTAAGAATTGTGCACAACCAGTAGCTGCTTATTTACACATTTCATGCTCCTCTGAGTGTTCAGAGATACTGGAGAAAGTCAGATTGACCAACCACTATTCCATAAGCAACTCAAGTTCTATTGTTTCATTGTAGGTTTTTTTTTTTTTAATGGGGACATTGGACCTCTCAGTTCAAATGATGAGGTCTATGGTTTCCTTAAATTTTGCATCCTGTGCATATGTTTACTTTCCTAGACATATTTCATTATTTTTGCAAAGTCTTGCCTACAGTCATCAGCATACTTTGGTTTCAAGTGACAGAAACCCAACTCAAACTAGCAGGAATGAAATGTAGAGGCTCAAGAAACCAAAACTCGGGCCAGCTGTCCCTGTTCTCCTGTGTAGTTCCTCTGCTTGTCTTAATCCCTCCTGGGGTCTCAAATCCCAGCAGCCCTGGGACCACAGGATCAAAGGGCTTCTCCAGTTTCCCAGAAGAAAGTCTCTTTACATAGACACTGATTGGCCAGGTCTGGGAACACAGCCGGGCTGTAGAAGGCTATGATTGGCCCAGCTTTGAGGTGGATCAACTAATCACTGACACCAGGGAGGCAGAGGCATTGGAAACTCACCATTCAGTTCTCCACTCAGCCATGTGGATCAGTGTGGGGAACAGCAGTTTCCCCAAAACCTGGGTGGGTGCCCAGAACTGCTGTGACCTGCTGGAAAGTTTTTCAACTTACGCCTGCCACGGTATCTGACTCCTATAGCCACTGTTCTGGAGTTTTAATAAGACTTTTTAAAAACAAATGCATTCATAACAAAGTCCTAATATGTAGATTTTTTAAACCAACAAGATTCTTATCCCAAGAGGGCTTTCTCTTAAATCAACCTTACTTTCTCCATGGGAGTCTAAAGAAGATAGTAATATAAACCCAGTTCATTCATGGGCTCATGTGTCTTTCTCCTGAAATGAGATTGGTCTTGGAGCCCAGATACCTGCGTTTGAATCCCAAGGTAAGCACTTTCTTTCTCCAGGACCCTGTTTCTCCTTTTGAAATTAAGAGGGTGATTCTGTGGTCCCTGAAGCCTTCTGACACTCTGTTTTTCAAGCTTTGCCTGTCTTCAACCAGAATTTCTTTTCAGAGGCTGTTGGACCGAAAATATGGAACATTTTTCAAGTGTGCTTTGTGGACTTACAGGGTTCTGGGAGGCACTTCGTGGTTTGTGCAAATGGCTGATCACATTTTCATCCTGAAAAAGTGTACCTTCAGGTAATTTTGATGAGAAAACTCTCACTGGGTTGTGTTATGCACATGGTAGCACATTGAGCCTGCCACACATATCGTGTGGGGACAGATGGCTTCTTCTCCTGCCTCTGTTCAGTTGAGGATTATCCTGGGATGGCAAGGTGAACTATTAAAAACCATTTCCAGCCCCAACCACTGATGTGTGCTTATCAGGATTGTGTACACTCTGCTACCAAAATAATTGCAGAAATTAATTGAGTACAGAAAAAGACTCTTCCTGTTTTCCCTGACCCCTGGTTTTGAATGCTTGAGTTCATGATCCTATTATCCCTCTTGTTCTTACTGATTAGCTTTTAAAATAATTTTACATATTTGACTATCTAAATTCAATTTATAGCAATAATATACAAATTTTCCCTATTTTATACACATTGGGGATTCTGTGTAGGATTTCTTTTGAAAAGAAGGTTCTGCTTCTACAGAAAGAAACCCCACTGATTTGGAATGTGTAGAAATAGAATAAGCTTCCCATGCCTACAATCCAAGTCCCCTTCTCCCGTTGTCCCCCCCGCCCCACCAGCCATTATCACCAATGAGAGTGTGGTACACACTCTCGGACAAGCACCAGCTCCCCGCTGCCATGGCTTTATCAGTGCTTCTGGCCCCTGGAGCACAAGAGAACATCTTCTAGACCCTGAGTGCTGTTTACATTTGCTGCTTAACAAATCACTTCAAAATGCAGTGACTTAAAACAAGAACCATTTACTTAGCTCATGATTCTTCAGGCCAGCAATTTGGGCCAGGCTCAACTGAGTGGTTCTTCTGGTCTCTGATGGGCTCACCGAGGTGTCTGTGGTCAGCTGCTGCCTGAGCTCTGCTGATCCGGGATGTACTCCCTCCCATGGAGTCCCATGTCCAGACCTTGACTGAGACGATGACCTCAGGTCCACATGACCTCTCACCCCCCACTTGGCTAATCAGTCATGGTCACATGGCGGCAGCAGGTTATGGAGAGAGAGTGGAAGTATGCACAGCCCCTCGAGGTCCTAGCCAGAACTTCCTAAATGTCACTTGTGCCACATTATTGACCAGTATAGATCAAAGCCATTTGGGGAGGTTCCGCTATTGTGGCTATGGAAGAGGAGGGGGTCCGTACAACTTAGTACTATTCTATAAGCAAAGGCCCAGGGAACTTCTGTATGCTGGTGAGTTATTGGGCCACGGACAGGCAGCTGTTAGTGGTAGGAGCCCTTCCTGTATGTCAATGAGAAAGAAATCTAATATACCCTTCACAGATCTAACAAAGCTGTGATGGACTGAATTATGTTCCCACAAAATTCAAACACTGAAAATCTAACACATAGCACACCTCAGATTGTGACTATATTTGGAGATGGGATTTTTTACAGAGGTAATTAAAATTAAATAAGGTGTCTTTATAAGAAGGAGAGACACCAGGGATGTGTATGCCATCATGAGAGTGAGAAGGCAGCCATCTGCACGCCAAAGAGAGAGGTTTCAACCCTGCCAGCACCTTGATCTTGGACTTCCAGCCTCCAGTGCTGTGAGAAACAAATGTCTGTCGTTTAAGCCACTCAGCCTGTGGTTTTTGTTATGGCAGCCTGAGCAGACTCACAGAGGCAAAACTGCCTCTGAAACAGCCCCCCTCCTCCCAGTGTGGTCCTCCCAGCTTCCGGAGACCTCTGGCCATCAAGCCTCCTCATCCTCCCAAACTCTCAGACAAGACAGCCTCAGTCCCATCCTAGGGCGAAGGGCTTAGCTCTTCATTTATTCTCTTTTTAATCTGTTTATGGATAGGCTTTAAGCTCCCTCTTCTTCTGGAGATGATTTTTGAGGTCAAAAGGTGATAACTGGCTCTCTCTGTCTCTCTTCACATCCCCCCTGTAGTAGTCCAAATCCAGATCCACATACACTCTCTGGATAGGTCTTACTCAACCACTAAGCCGGAGCAGTGACTGTGAGGGCAGGATGGGGCTGGGACTCAGTTAGCCCAGAGTGAACACAAGTGGTCTCTTGCAACACAGCATGAAAGCAGTTCCGAGAGGAGGAAGTGATTGCATTTCAACCAGAATGGAAATGAGTTTGTGTTGGGAAATCAGCCCGTTTGGCAAAACCACACTGACATCTTGGCATAGTCACGGCATTGCCACCCTGGTCTTCGGGGAGTTTCCATCAGCAGCCGAAATAAATCTTTGTCAAAGCATTGCTTTCTCGGCAGCCTCTGTGGAAAAGCAGAAAATGCCCAGGTTGGAAACTCTGGCTGTTAGTTCCTCCTTTTTACTTATTAATGTTGTTGCCTCCGCCGTGTGGACCTTCAGCTCCTCCCCTGTGGGTCCGAGGGGTGATGTATTCACAGGGCTTGAGGAGACTCCAGTAAGCTAACATGTAGAAAGAATCCCCAAAAGATACCCACAATGAGCTCTAGACAAACACAAGTTATGAATCGCATTAAATAAAAAGACGCATCCTGCATTAAATAAGTACCACAAGGCTGTGGTAGAGGCGCCAAATTCCACGTGTCCCCCTGTGGTTCCCAGCATGCTGCTGCAGGGTGAGGCCCCGTGACTAGCTCTAGTCAACAGTGTGTATGGAAGTGACCTACATCACTTCCTGGCCAAAGCTTTTAAGAGCCAGTGCTTAACCAGTATCTTCCTTTTCTTGCCCTGATGACTGTGAAGGTGCCCATGCTCCGGGATGCTAGTGTGTCCATCATGCTGGGTCCCTGAGTCACTCAGCAGAATCCCCACTGACCTTCGTTTGACAGGTAGCACGAACAAGAGAAGAAACCTTGGTTGTGTTAAGCCACTGAGATTTCAGGATTAAATTGTTACTCTTGCAGGACCTGACTTCACAAACTCAAGTGTGAAAGAAACGTCACATTGATTTTTTTTTTTTCTAAAATTAAACCAAGTGGCACTTAAGCTTCTTTTCTGTGAGGCAGGATGGAAATTCAATCTCAATCATCGCCAGAGCTCCTTCCCCCAAACCCCCTAGTGTTGGGGGGATGTCCTTAGGGTGTCAGGTAGAAGAACAGCCTGAGAGGACCCTCTCTCCATGTTCCCTCACCTGGTCTCATGCAGGGGGTGGCACTGCTGTTTCCATGCCAACCCCGGGCTCAGGATTAGGGTTATTTGCACAGTGCACAGCCACTGCCCACCACCCTGGCTCACCTCCAGGACAGACACGCAACCCCAAACCAACTTTCCACTCCTAATGTTGGAGTACCTATGTGCTTCCCCCAAAGTCTGTGCTTCTATAGGCACGTCCTACTGTCCGCCAAATCCCTGTCTAGCATATTGGCTTCCCAGAAATAAAAAACAAAGCCAGAGAAGGATCAGGGTAACCTGTCTAAACATCTGCTTGGTCCAGGATCATAAACACCCACTGAGACAGTGAGACACAAACACTGCTACCTTCTTAGAACAGGGGTACGTGAAATTCCATAAGACCAAAACACCCATTAATATCTCAATAAATCATCCCGCCCCGTGGCTGACTGCTCAGGCAAAGGAGGAAAACGGGCCAAGATCTGCAATCATTCAGTTTGTAAATCAGAGGGAAAAATCATACCATGCAAATTAGCACTAACTCACAGGCCAAGAACTTGAAAGAATTTAATCTGTGGGTGGGCCACCAGGAAAGAGGCCTATAAACCATGAAAATATGTGCCCCAGCCTAACCCCCTATTGCAACCCATACACTCTGATCCCTCTACATTCAGATCTCCTTCAAATGCGCATGCCTGCGTGACAGGCAGTAAGGCAAAGTTCAAGCACTTTTAAAAATACATATATTCTGATAAACGCTTGATTATTAGGGGACCCTGGGCAGGAATCATAAAGCTCCTCCTTCTTCTTGATCCACCCTGGGTGCTGCTGTTTTCTGCACTCGGGAAAATGGTACAAGAGAAAGAGGACACACATTCACCAGTGTCATTTGCTGACAGAGTGTGTGTGTGTATAATGTGTGTATGTAGTGTGTGTGGCATGTGCATATATGTAATGTGTATGTGTGTGGCCTGTGCAATGTACATACATGTGTGCTGTTTGTGTGGTGTGTGTATGCAGTGTGTGATGTGTGCATGTACATAATGAGCATGTGTGTGTGGTGTGTGTGCGTGCACATAATGTGCATGTGTGTGGTGTGTGTGGTGTGTGATATGTGTGCAGGTGGCATGTGGTATGTGCATGCACATGATGTGTGTGTGGTATGGTATGTGTGTGGTGTATGTATATATGTGGTGTGGTATGTATGTGTGTGTATGCATGAAACAGATGTTTATCTCAGGACTTACAGCTGGAGGATTGAAAAGAACCAAAATTATGACATTTAAGTGGATCGATATCACATCATTTGCAATTACCACGTGTTTGCATTTTATCAATATGCTCGTTAGGTTGGTCTGACAACAAGCGAGTATGGCGCACATTTGTTTTTTAAACAGTTACGCCGCATTTACAGTTTTTGCTGTGCTGAAGGCACAGAAAGAGCTTAGGAGGCCCCAAGGAGGGCTCTCGTGCTATCTATGGAAACCATTAAACTGCAGAGTCCAGAATCCATCATAGCCATTTCCAGGTCACCCTCAGAGCAGTAAGTGCTTTATTCACTCATCGGTCTGTGGCTCCAGCCCAGGTTTCTCAACCTCAGCACTACTGAGTTGGGGCCAGATAGTCATCTGTTGCGCTGGGCTCCTCCATGCATTGGAGGATGTTCAGCAGCATCACTGAGCACTCCCCCCACTGACTGTGATGCAAAACTGTCTCTCAATATTATGACCCCTGAGGGGTGAAGCTGCCCCGCGTTGGGAACCTCTGGTCTACACTAGGGAGGCAGTTGTCCTGGGTGGGGTGGGAACAGTCTGCAGCTGTGGGACCTGTGATCTCTGAATCCTCACACCAGGGTTCGGTTGAGGGGATTCTCAGTCCAGTGTTAGTGTTTAGTGTTTCCCGAAAGTACTGTGTGTGACACAGAATCTAAGGTATGTTGACAGGTGCAGTGGAAAGGAAGTTTACAAATGCTCTCTGACTGTGGGACTTCTCAGAGCCTTTACTGACATTATGTAACTGTGACTCTTCAAGAGGGCCTACCGTTTGCAGCCCTTTCCAAATTTATGTGCGTGCAACCAGCGATGTTTGTTAGTCATTTTTGGTGCTTAGCTCTATGCCCAGGAATAGAATCTGGGCAACTTGACTCAGCTAGAAGGTATCTGCCAGTGCCCTGCCTTGACTTTGAGGATCCCTTCGACCAGGGTTCGTTCTTGCCTTCTTCTCCAGGGTGTCCAGTCCACTCACGTCTTCAGCGATCAGGCTGGAAGTTGTTTTGAAGATAGAGAAGCAGGTGTCTTCACTGAGATCATAGTCCCAGCTCTTGGGTTGTCCCTCCCAGCTTGTGATAGGCATCTAGCTCATTCTGTTAGGTCATCCAGAATGAACCAAGTCTGCAAAGAGCAAGTGTAGCCACTTTGCTAAGACCATGAAAACAAAAAAAAGATCACATTTTGGATCACTTCATCTCCAAGTCCCTAGCTGTACGTAGCTAACGTCTTCTGTGATACCCTCCAAGTGTCTGACCACTGTCTATGATAATGCTCTCCCCACCTGGGTTGAGCCTCCTGGTTGCATTTTTGGGCTGTTCAGTCCCTCTCCCTGGGGTGGGGATAGGGGAATGGAGCCTGGGAAGTCAGAGGGGAGCCTCAGTCCAGAGCTGCAGTGTGAGGAGCCAGAGGGCGACTTTATTTCTGTCTGGGGAAGTGAAATGAGGAGCAATTAGGGAGCTCACTATGATGTCTGCCAGATGGCTTCAGCTCTGGCTCCCAACGTTGCCTCACAGCTGCCGTGGGCTGCCCTCAGCCTCCAGGGCACAGATGTAAAAATGGATGAGGAGGCAGATGAACAGAAAGGGATGACATCGGAGACATGCCCTTTGAGCCCATGGGATAGAGTGGCAGGGAGACTTCGTCAGCATTCTCTGGCCTGTTCATGATGAACCACAGGATTCTGATGGTGAGTTAACCAGTCTGTGAAGGTGCATCTGGGGAGAGCTGGTTGTTGCACAGAAGTCTGTAGTGAGCACATGCAACCAGCAGGAGCTCAGTGCTTGGTCTCAGAAATCAAGTCCATCCGAACGGTGAACAGAAAAAGCATTTCCAAAAGCCCACGTCCTCGTTAGTCTCAGGCACATCCACTCAGTGCTGCTGTTCTGACATTCTCATACTCAGACACTGGCTAGGAGAACCAAGAAGGTCCAGTAGATAAAGCCCCTGACTTCTCTAAAATAAAGGGCCTACAAGTGACATATGGGGGACTCAGTAGGTATTTCTGGGTTGTGAGTTGCACAATTCACAGGCATATTTTCCATGAAACTGCTAAAGCTTCAGCCCAGGATCTCTCCCTTCCCTGTGGGTACAGAGCACTGTAGGGTGGGGAAGGAAGCTAGCGGGGAGAGTAGGCGGGGTATTTCCACATAAGTATGAAATCTCAGAAGAGAGTGACCTAAATCTTCAAGGCACTAGTAACTTGTTGACATCTTTTCTCAGTCTAAATAGTCATTCTCATGCCTAATTTTGTATTCGTAGTTTTGTACTTTGTTTCTTTAAAATGGTCCCCCCAATTGCCTAAGCACCAGGCCCTACTAAACCTTCTTGGTCACAGGAGAGAGAAGATATTACAAAGGAGGAACTTTCCCAACCCATCACCACCATGATAAAAACTCTGAGAAACAACCCTTCTGAAATGAATGTCAGGAGAAAGGCAGACAGGCAGATCAAACAGATGCACACATTTTGTTCAAGCGCCCATTCCCATAGAAGCTCACTGTAACGCTTTTCAAATGTTCCTTAGAACAGAGTGCTTTCGGACCAACGTTGTAAGTTCCAGGGACCAGGCACACAGGGGTCTGGTCCTCCCCGGACCCTCTGAGTCACAGCTGCCCCCCTTCCTTGCCAGGCTGACCTATAGCACCTGACTAATTAACATTGTGCCTCAGTGACTCTGCCCTCGGGGTCCCAGAAGGGACTGGGCACAGTTTGTCTCTCTCCACATGCTCTCAGCTCCCCATGTCCCAGGAAGAAGACCCCACTCAGCCCACCAGGAGCAGCTGAAGTGCCAAGCTCCAGGCTCCCCACCCTGCCCCACACCAGAAGATGCCCCCAAGGCCAGGCCTTCCTGAACATTCAAAGGATGGCTCATGCTTGGCTTGTGTATGGAGAGACCGCAGACAAGCTGCGGCAGGGTTCCAAGCCCCATTCCTGGATGATCCCAGACATTGCAGACATGCCACCGCATGATAGTGGTGGTGTCTAATGCAACAGCATGACGTAGGTGTCGTGCCCTGGCTTCTGGGATGTTCCAAAGGGATTTGCTCTGGCACGAAAAGCTGCTTGTTTCTGGTACCCACTGAAAACCTATCCTCCACCGGGTCTCTGGTCTCCATAAACACTAATAATAAAGAGAGCTGCCATTATTGGACACCCACTCTGCAGCTGGGCATTACTACACTTAATTCCCACAACACAGTGAGGCAGCTGTTAGTATCCCCATTTTCCACAATAGGTAAACCAAGGCTCAGAGGGGTTAAAGTACTTCTCTGAAGGCCAGGCCCTGTCCTCGGTCTTCTCATCTGCAAATTGGACATAAGCCATGTGTATCAGGTGCGGTGGCTGGCGGCTCATGTGAGATCGTGTGTGTGGCGATGGCACCTGGCCCGAGCCTCAAGGTCATTCTGAGAAGGCAGGACCAGGCCTTGGTGACACAAAAGGTTTTTTTCCACTGCTGCACTTCTGATTAGTTTTCGCTCAGCTTCACATGTTTGCGTCCCACTCCCTCATTTCAGCAGGGGTGGAACTTTGTCATCATCGTCACTGTCACCCGAAACAGGCCTTGTGTTCTGCTTTTGTGCTGTTTATTCTTTATTTGGGAGAGTCAGTAAGTGCTCCTGCTGGAGACTGGGGTGTGTGAGGTGGCCCTTGAAGGAGTTATGCAGGTCAAGACTGTGGTCACATGGACTGAAGATTTGGGAACAGCCTGAGGAAAAGTGGGGTTGTCTAGAAGATGAACGAACTAAGAGCTCTAATTTAGTCCAGAAATGAAGCGGGGGGCTAAGTAGGCCATGCGTGGTAACAGCAGTTATTGAAAAAACATCGGTCATGTTCACTCACAGGGGATTAGGAAGTAGTTCTCTTTGTTCATGAAAAAAGTTTTTTGTAATTGTGACATGGGAACAAACTTCAGGGTCCTGATTGGAACCCAAGGGACAGACGGGATGGCCGGGCTCCGTCGCCCCCATGGCATGTGGGCCGAGCAGAGGGGGCGGTAACGCCACTTCTCCAAACCAGTGCAGTGCGGGACAGAGTAGAAGTGGGAAGGACACTGGGTTGCCCTTCCTTCCCCTTCCCACCCTCTCCCCAGCTTGTGACGTGCTCTGGGAAGGGCAGAATAGCACACTAGAGAGCCACGTGTCCTCACCTAACAGTAGATGTGAGATGCTTAAAGAGCACTTTGTTTTTACCCAGAAGTGACACCCAATTTGCCACGTTTGTTGTTTTTTTTTGGTTGTTGTAACCCCAAAGGCTACGGTAGCTGGAATCCATGGGCCATCAGCTCCACTTAAGGAAACTCCGCCCCTCCCCACCTCCTTCCTTGGAATGATTGTTTCTCTTTCTCCTGATTTCTGTGCTGTCCTGGTTCAGGATGACTAACTTAGCTCAGGACTTTGCATTCTTTCCATCAGACTCCCCAGAGAGTTCAGCAATCACAGAGCTTTAGCCTGGAAGTAGCCTTGGGAACTAGAGCCTGGCAGACTGTTTTTTCAAATAAAACTACATGTTAATAGCATTTGTTTTGGGTTTGTTTTTTTTTATTCTGGCAGGTGGCCTATTGACCTAGTCAACCACTTGCCCTTTCCCTGGATTTTCATAAAGCCCTAGGTCTGGAGCACTTTAAAATGTGTCACTTCAAATAATGATATCAATGATTCAAACCTCTCCCCACCCCAAGTGGGAAGGCCACAGAGGCCTTGCTATCTTGGAAGACAAATTTCAGCTTTTAAAATGCTCCCAGACCTGAACAAAAAACAAAGGCATTGGCCCAAAAAGGAAAAGAAAACCCCGACGTCAAAATGAATTAATATATGATTAAATGTTTACAAAACAATGCATCATTGTTGACTCATTTATAGTACTGGATACTTTATTCGGAACAGAATTCAAAATGATAGAAGGAAACTTGCAAAAAGTATAGCAAAAATATTGATTGTGGGGTGGGCCTTAATATGTTTGATATGATATGAGGGGAAAGTCCCCCAGAGTAGAAATGCCCAGCAACTGCCAGGGCCCTGGGGCAGGTACCAAGAAGAAGGCCAGGACCAAAAAGCTGCCAGACATCCATCCATTCCTTCACATCAGTCTATAAAACCATGCCTCTTCCTCAAGACAAATGACTTTCACCCAGGACAGGTAACCCCCAAAAAGGGCAGCCATCCTCTGTTACTTTATCCACACTGGCTGAGAAGGGCGTGGGAGTGGGGGAGAGGAAGGGGACAGACAGCTCAGTGGCACTTGGACCTGAACTGCATGACCCAAATCAGTATTCAGCACTTCCCATGCTCCTCCGCTAGGGGCAGTGCAGAGTCAAAAACACCCTCCACTCCACCCATGCCGATCTGGATTCTTGGAGGTAGAGCCTGAGGTGACCAAGTGAAATTTTCTTTGAGAATTACGGTTTTATCTTGAAAATGATCATGTATGTTGCTTTCTTCCCCATAACATGTCTGTTTACTTTAATAGAAAGGTAATTTTGAAAACTGCTGACCAATAAGAAAATAGAATACTCCAAGACTATCGGCCCTGCTTGTTTTATTGTCCACTCCATGACGGACCTCCGGGGGTGGTACCCAAGTTTGAGAAAGGAGGCTGTATAGGAACATCCAAACCCTGACCCCGTCATCAGCTTTACCTAGCCAGAGAGCATCAGGCCAGTTTGCCTTCTGTCCAGTCAGAAGGCTTCCGTCTTTTCCTCAACCATTCATTTATTCAGCCTCTCTAGTCCTCAGATATACCTGCCTTTGCCTGCTTCTCCTAGTGCTCAGATTGTCCCTCATCCAAGAGCACCCTCTACATCCCCTCTTCCATACAGACACCACCCACGGAATCCAGCTGAAGTCCACCTTCTTCCATCATAGTCTTCCTCTGACTGCTTCGTCATATAACCATCTTTCCTTTCTCAAACATGTTAAGGTGTTTTTGTCCAAACCACGGGTCTAGCAGTCGATTTACAACTGCCTTATATGTTGCTCTGATCATGTTGGAGACATACAACTTGTCTCCCAAGCTAGACCACACCGCTCAAAGGCAATGACATTGCTTTTGACTCTTTTCTTTTTACTCTGGCAGAAATGGCTCCTGGGCAGGACAAACAGTAAGTAATTATTATTAATTAATAATAATAATTTGGGTAATTAATTATTCTTTTCCTATACAACATATTAATTAGTCTGACTCGGCTTCCAGCTCTACTTAACGATCCACACCTTCTATTATTTTCATTCTCACCAGTTACCTTTGCTCCCCTATCTCCTGACTCCTTAGGTCAGAAAATATTGGGAAATATAAGATACAGACATTTTCATTCCAATCAAAATGGCAGCGCAGGCAGACATGGCTCACATCCTCGCATAATCACATCAAAATTACAGCTAAAATGTAGGCCAACCATCACTCAGAACCATCAAAAATTGAGTTGAATGGAAAGCTGACAACTACAGAATAAAAGAAACCACATCCATCCAGACTGGTAGGAGAGGTGCAGACATAGACCAGGCTGGTCCCTCACCCATGTGTGATGGATAAAAATTCAGGAGGGATATCTCAGGAGCAAGGAGTCCCAGACCCACACTGGGCCCCCCAGCCCAGAGTTTCAGTGCCAAGAAGATAAGTCCCCACAACTTCTGGTAGCAAACCAGAGGGATTGAGTCAGTGAAAGAAACTTCTGGAGCCCCAAACGGTTCCTCTTAAAGAACCCACACATGAACTCACCTATCCAGACTCCCTCTGAGCTCCAGCATGGCGATAGAAGCTTAAAAGGCATCAGTGATATACAAGGAGAAATTGAAGTGTCTGGCATCAAGGCAAACAGAAACCATTGTCCCTTTTCTAAACCCTCCACACACAGAGCTGGCAAGCTGGTGCCATATCTGAGACTCCATCTACCTGGCTAACACTGTTTGACTTGCCTTGGAGATCCCCAGAGACTCCGCCCCACCCAATTTATGGGCCCACCCAAGCTGCTTTTCCATATGAATGGCTGGTCTTGGCTCACGCTTCACAACTTCCTAAATCCTATCAAATAAGCAACAGCTGGCCTCAGTGAGTCCCATGCCCGGCACTAGCAGCAGTCAGCCTAGATTCACAGCTTGGCTTCACATGGAAATCTCCAAGCCCAGCACAAGTAGCAGCCATCTCAGATTGCTTTATAGGTCAGGCAAGGTGGCGCTGGGCAAAACACAGGTGGGGGCTGACCTTGGCCTGTACCACCTGGGAACCCCAGAGCCAGGGCACCAGTTCATAGCTACAGACCACAACAGAGCACCACCAACCCTGCCCCTGCACAGCTGATCCTATACAGAGGGCAAAGGTTGGTGGTCAGTGGTCACAGCCAATCCTTGCAGCTGACTGGCATCAGTAAATCCCTCTCATTGACCTGCCAACAACAACCAAGGCTCAACTACAAGAGGAGGGTGTACTGAGCCCACACAAAGGGTGCACTTTGAGTACCCAGCTTGGGTGATAGGAAAGGCTGTGCCACTGGACCCAACAGGACACCTACTATATTAGGCCCACACTACCAAGACACAGAGTCATAGCAGCTCTACCTAATACATAGAAACAAACACAGGGAGGATGCCAAAATGAGGAGATAAAGAAACATGGCCCAAATGAAAGAACAGATCAAAACTCCAGAAAAAGAGGTAAACAAAATGGAGATAAGCAATCTACCAGATGCAGAATTCAAAACAGTGGTTATAAGGATGCTCAAGGAACTTAGTGAGGACCTCAACAGCATCAAAAAGATCCAGTCGGAAATGAAGGATACACTACAGGGAAATGACAGTAGAGTGGATGAAGCCAAGAATCAAATCAATGATATAGAACATAAGGAAGCAAAAAAAACAACCAATCAAAATGACAAGAAGAAAAGAGAATCCAAAAAAATGAGGATAGTATAAGCAGCCTCTGGGACAACTTCAAGAGGTCCAACATTTGCACCATAGGGGTGCCAGAAGGAGAAGAGAAAGAGCAAAAAATTGGAAATCTATTTGAAAAAATAATGAAAGGGATTGTCCCTAATTTGATGAAGGAAATAGACATGCAAGTCCAGGAAACACAGAGAGTCCCAAACAAGATAGATGCAAAGAGGCCCACCCCAAGACACATCATAATTAAAATGCTAAAGATTAAAGATAAAGAGAGAATCTTAAAAGCAGCTAGAGAAAAGAAGTTAGTTACCTACAGGGGAGTTCCCATAAGACTGTCAGCTTATTTCTCAAAAGAAACTTTACAGGCTAGAAGAAATTGGCAAGAAATATTCAAAGTCATGAAAAGCAGGGAACTACAGCCAAGATTGCTCTACCCAGCAAAGACATCATTTAGAATTGAAGGGCAGATAAAGAGCTTTCCAGACAAGAAAAAACTAAAGGAGTTCATCATCACCAAACCATTATTATATGACATGTTAAAGGGACCTATGTAAGAAAAAGAAGATCAAAACTATGAACAATAAAATGGCAAAAAAATACAACTCTACCAACAATTGAATCCAAAAAACAAACTAAGCAAACAAGAACAGAGACAGAATCATGGATACAGAGTGTTTTGATGGTTGTCAGATGGGAGAGGGGTGTAGGGGAATGGGTCAAGAGGTGAGGGGATTAAGAAGTACAAATAGCTAGTTACGGAATAACCATGGGGATGTAAAGTACAGTATAGGAAATGGAATAGCCACAGAACTTATATGCATGACCCATGGACATGAACAAAAGTGTGGGGCTTGCCTGAGTGAGTGGAGATGCTGGGTGGAGGGGTGGGGAGGTAAAGGGGAAAAAAATCCGGACAACTGTAATAGCACAATCAATAAAATAAATTTTTTTAAAAAAGATAGAGACTTTTTCATGGGAAAGTGCACAAAGACACTCAGGATCACTTCCCGAGATCCCAGATTGTATGAGGTCCCTAATTCTACTTTTAACCATCTGCCCTTTCCCTTCACAAGATTTGTCACAGTTTGTACTGTGTATGGCATTGTATTAATTGTTAGCCTGTTTTGCTCCCTAGATTGTAAGCTCTCTGAAGGCCATGTGGCTGTTATGTCACACACAGTAGGTGCTTAATGCTCTTGTTGAGTGAATGAGAGTCCAGACAAGGTATTTTGGCAGGTCTTTGCATTCTTGTTCCTCCAGCTAAAAAAATAAGAGACCTCTCCTTTTCTTTCAGGCGACATAAGGTATACAGAGAGCAGCTGAACCTCACTTCCCTGGACCCCCCGTTGCAGCTCCGACCCGAGGCCAGTTGGGTCCAGTTCCACCTGGGAATCAGCCGCCATGGGCTGTACCCCCGGTCCAGTCCTGTCGTCAGCAAACTCCTCCAGGACATGAGCCACTTTCCCACCATCAGTGCAGGTGAGGTCCCCAGAATCACACAGGATGGACGGACTATCCCCTGAGAGGCTGGTGAAATAGTAAAGGGTTGACTCTGACTCCTGATAGAGAAAGGAAAAGAGAAGGAAACGGAAGGGAAAGGAAGGGAGGGAGGGAGGGAGAGAGAGAGAGAGAGAGAGAGAGAGAGAGAAAGGAAGAAAGAACTATAGACATTGACCACTTCCCTTTGAAAGAACTCTTCCAACCACAGTCTTCTCACAGCCCATAAGGAGGTATCTGTCCATGTAAGGTAAGGTGAACAGCCCATAAGGAGGTGTCTGTCCACGTAGGGTGAGGTATCTAGTATCGAGTAGCCAGTACCTAGTGAGTGCTTTTTTCAACCGCACAGCTCTCTTACACAGGGAGCTTATGGCGTTTCATTATCATTCCCACTTTACTGATGGGAAAACAGAGACTCAGAGGTTAAACAACTTGGCCAAGGCCAGTAGTGGAGATGGGATTCAAACACAGGCCTGCTGTCTCCCTCTCTGTGCAGTCAAGCACTATGACAGTCTAAGTGACAGAGACAAAAGCAGCAACAGGCTCCCAACCAGGTGCTGCTGGAGTGTCCACTGAAGGGCTAGCAAGCCTGGGGCCTGTGATGAAGCAAGGCAAGAGATGGCAGCCAGCTCGGGCTCCAGGAGATCCCCTATTGAATGGGCAAGGAAGGGCCCCAGGCTGCCTCACAGTGTCCCCTCTAGCATCTGGGCCAGAGTCTAGGGTTCCATGTTGTTGGCCCTGCTAGACACAGCTGAACGTTCTTACTGCCTGTCTCCCTCACAGACTACAGCCAGGACGAGAAAGCCTTGCTTGGGGCATGTGACTGCACGCAGAGTAAGTGATGTGACTCTGCCCCCACCCTGCCCTCCACCACCACAGCTGTGCAAGCCCTGGACCTGGCAGCAGTGGGGAGGGCCCACGGGCCCCTCCATGGGGGTCCTGGTTGGGAGTAGCAGGGGCGTGACTCTCTCTGCCTAATCTCTGAGAAGTCAGCCTTTGTCCCCACCTACCACAGCACAGAAAAGTCCCTGCTGCTCAGTGTGTGGTCCGGGCAGCATCCTTGCATCATTGAGGAGCTTGTTAGAAATGCAGACTCTCGGCCCCTCCTCTGATTTTCTGAATCAGAATCTGATGTGAACAAGGTCCTCAAGGGAGTGGATGCATTTGCAGATTCAAGAAGCAGTTGTACAGGACAGTGGTTCTCAGGCCCGGCAACGTTTCAGAGTCTCCTGGCGAGTCTACAAAGTGCAGAGGCCTGGTCTCCACCCCAGGTTTCAGTTCAGTTGCAAAGGGTGAGGCCTGGGCATCAATCAGCCTTGTAAACCATTCCTAGTGATTCTAATGCAGCCGAGGTTGAGACCCCCTAGCTGGGGTCAATGATTAATAGAATAAAATGCAGGCGTGAGATGCAGCACTGGCTCCTCCCAGGGTGTCATGAATTGAACACAGTTGTGCCTGGGTACCACACAGCCACCGGAGTGGCCAGGCCAGGCCTGGGCCTCAAAGCCCCCAGACCAGTCACCACTGGCCACGAGTAGCCTCACCCACTTATCTCAGTGGACCGAACACACACCAGACATTTCTCCTATGTGTCGTGACGTGTTAAAGGTTTGAAAGACAGAAGTTTCTTTATCACCTGCCATTTGCCATTTTATAGAACATAGAGGTGAGTGAGACATTGTCACGACCCTCACAGGGCTCCCAGTGACGCCAGGATAGGGTGGGCCAGTGAGGTTCCCAGGACTCGACAGGTCAGGAGGCAGCTCACACTGGTCAGGGTTGTGCCCCTAGCCCTGTCCCAGCCCAGGTGTACAGTCTAAAGATATATAGAGATAAACTAGTCTAATGCAAGACAGCAGATGGCATACTCAGAAGCTAGAAGGTGCCAGTGATGCGCAAAGAGGAAGAACTCTCAGGGAAACATTCCCTGGGGTTCTCTGTGAGTGTCTGTCTGGGCAAAACCCACAATGTCGGCCCTTTTCCCATAACAGCAGGAAGGATACTGTCCTCACCTCCTGGACACACTCCCCTCGGCCTGATGCGATGGAATTGACACTGCAGGCCTTGAAAAGCAAATTCGAGTCTTTAGAAAAAAAGAGAAGAAATTGGTTGGGTTTATGGACTGACCAAAGGGTCAGGGCCCTGAACTTCGCCCTGGAAGCATGGTTAACCCCTCCTTGTCCCCCCGACAGTCGTGAAACCCAGTGGGGTCCACCTCAAGCTGGTTCTGAGGTTCTCGGACTTCGGGAAGGCCATGTTCAAACCCATGAGGTAAGTGGCTGCCTTCCTTGCCTCAGATCCACCCCGGGGGCAGCTGGGGGAGTTTGGGCCCCAAATCAGTGAATGAGGAGGAGAGGCAGGTCCGGCCCAGGCTGGGCTTAGCAAATGGCCACACCTTTCAAACTGGAAGCCAGACTTGGAAGCAGCCCCTCACTGTGTTTACCAAGACTCAAAACTGCACATCACTGTTTCCATGGCCGGTGCTGTTTGTTTTCCGCTTTCTGCAACATTATGTTTATTTGCGTTTAAGTTGCGTCTGCAACCATGGTGTTATCTCAAACTGCAGATGGTAAAATTATTCAAAGATGATCATCCCTCCATGTTTATTAGTGTCAAGGCCAGAAGCCTCGATGTCCTTCATGACTAGAAGGATCTTCCTGCTCAGACACACCCAGCTGGCCCACCACGCTCAGGCAGGCTGAAGCTCCTCAGGAATCCGTTCGAGTTAAAAATGTATATAAACCCGCACCCTCTACACCAGCCTGCTCTCTCAGCTCTCTAGCTGGCCGACTCTCATGACCCGGCGAGGTGTCTTGGAGGGGACAAGGCAGTCCAGCAGTAACCAGACTCCTACCACCCTGAGTCCCAGAACTCTCTGTCCTTCAAACCTCAGTCACGGAAATTGCATCTTTAGGGCACTTTTGCTTTTATAAAGTCCTGTCTTGCACCCTGCCTCTCTTAATCCTGGGCATCTGGGTCTTTCATGCTCTGCTTTTGCTAGCCAGTTCCCTCTCCTCTGTCTGCAGAAAGAAGGTCTTCTTCCCTCTTCAACTGCTGGGTTTTTTAACAGTCAGCCGCTGTCACCAAAGCTTCTTAAGGAGACTTGGTGTTTGGGGGTGCCAACAAGGCAGCCTCTTGCAGGAAGCCTGGGTCCTTTTACTGTGCAAGTCTCCTAGCCTAGGGAGCCACAGGCCATGCTCGATTTGTCATTCCATCGACTATGCATACGTTAACATACATTAAAAGCGTGAAACTGTGTTTTCCTTTCCCTCTGGTCACGCTCATCAGCTGTCTTCTCAGGCTCCCAGCTGAAGTCTGCGTCCAGGGCATGATTCCTTCCTTCTTTTCAGACAGCAGCGAGATGAAGAGACGCCTGCGGATTTCTTCTATTTCATTGACTTTCAGAGACACAATGCTGAGATTGCAGCTTTCCACCTGGACAGGTAGGGTCTGGCCCCATGGAGATGGCCTTGACTGTAAGGGCCAATCTCAAGAGGGGATGCTGGGGAAGACACCAGGTGGGACCTCCCTGGAATGTCTTCCTTCTGGTTCTTCATCTCCTTCATGAACACCACCTGAGAGCCTTTCAGCCTCACCCTAGACCCACTGAATCAGAGCCTGCATTTGAACAAGATCTCATGTGACTCACATGCACATTAAAATATGAGAAGCTGTAACCCAGAACACAGCTTGGATGGTGGAAATTTTGCCCAAAAGTCTTGATGGAATGAGGATTCCTCTTCCACCCCTTCTGCCACCCCTTTTGATGTAGGTTTGCCCTGGGCACTGTCCACTCAGCCCTGCAGGGACCCCCACAGCTGAGTGTGGGCAGAAATGCCAGTTCATTTTAATGGGCAACCATCAAACTCCCCGGCCATCCCTCAGATCTGAACAGGGCTCCCTCTCTTTCAGGATTCTGGACTTCCGACGGGTGCCACCAACAGCGGGGAGGCTAATCAATGTCACCAAGGAAATCCTAGAGGTCACCAAGAATGAAATCCTGCAGAGTGTATTCTTTGTCTCCCCAGGTAGAGTACTGGCCAAAGCAATCTTCTGGGCCTAAGAACAGAGCAGGCCAATGTGGCCGCCATTGTGTTCAGCAGTGGTCTCTCCTGCCAGCAGCCACGTCCATTGCTGGGGTGGGCGTATGCCACCATCCAGCATCCCACCCTGGCCCCTCTGAGCTTCACACAAGAGGAGCTGGGGATAGGAAAAGGTCGTACATGAGATGTTAACGAGCCTGGGAGGACACCTAATGAGAGTGCCGACCTCCCTGGAATCAGACGCTATCTAGACAAAGAACATTCTAACCATATGGACCGGAGGCAGTGGGGCTGGGTCCCACACTTTCTCTTCTCTGGGACATTTGAAAATTGGTTCTCAGGATGCTCGGTTTAAGAGCATTCGCCATCTGGAAAAGTTCAGGGGTCCCCTTCCCTCCCAGTAAATTTCTTGGGGCAGGAAGGTGATCTGCCTCTAAGGCCCTTCTCTTATGCCTCCTCTCCCCTGCCCCATCCTCCAGCCAGCAACGTGTGCTTCTTCGCCAAGTGTCCCTACATGTGCAAGACCGAATACGCTGTCTGTGGCAACCCCCACCTGCTGGAGGGCTCCCTCTCCGCGTTCCTGCCGTCCCTCAACCTGGCCCCAAGGCTGTCTGTGCCCAACCCCTGGATCCGCTCCTACACGCTGGCGGGAAGAGAGGAGTGAGTTGGCCCCTGGCCACATGGCCGTGCACATTAGTCCCTGAGAGTGACCATGGTCCTATACCAAGGACTTGTGGCTAGCCTGGCGTTTGGACCCCTAAAGCTACCTCAGTTTTCCTTTGCCTCACCGCATATAGATCCTGGGACCAGCTGGCCTGTGTTTACTCTCCCCTTAGTTCATTTACTCAGTTATAAAGAGCCTACTATGTACCCAACACTAGGTGCTATTGGATACAGAAATGAAAGACACAGGCTCTCCCCTCAAGAAGCTCTGTGGTTGAGCTGGGGTCAGAGAAATAGCCAGATTCTGAAAACACAGAGCAACACCTGCTGTGATACAGAGAACTATTGAGGGTCACACCAGAGTCACCTGGTTCCCCTGAGTAAGCCCAAGAAGCCCAGGACCCCAATGTCATATCCCAGGGCTTAGCACACCCCTGGCACATAGTAGATACTCAGTTCATATTAGCTGACTGAATGAATAGGTTCCTAGTGCTATTCATGAGGATTAGTAACCCAGAGAAGTAAAGTTCTGGAGGATAGGACAGATCCTAAGGGACTTGAGAAGGCTAGGAGCCCACCCAATGGAAAAGGACATGGCCCAGGGGTGGGGTAGATCCAGGCAGAGGAACATGTGTGAGAAAGACAGAGAGCAGCTTATAGGGGCACAAGGAATGTCTCAGGAGAGCTGCAGGGCCCAAGAGACATCGGCTGCCCCATCATCGCCCTCGGCTGCCCCATCATCGCCCCTCTGGCACGTGGTATCCTGGCCATCAGTGTGGCACCCAGCACAGCAGATAGGAAATGTGTCCTCAAAGGACCCAGAAAATTCTCACCCCATGGACTCTGCAGCCTCCCATGTCTTCACCCAGGGTCCACCCAAATGTACCCAGCTACCATCTGCATGCATAAGGCAAGATTAGTGAGGCAGGGGTTTAGGGGGGGACAAGTGTGAGGAGGGCCCCCAACACCTTGCCATCTTGGCTTTTCCAGCCCCAGGACTGGTTCTCCCCCTCAGGTGGGAGGTCAATCCTCTTTACTGTGACACCGTGAAGCAGATCTACCCGTACAACAGCAGCAACCGGCTGCTCAACATCATCGACATGGCCATCTTCGACTTCCTCATCGGTAGGTCCCATGCCCAGGGCTCTTGGCGGAGTGGGTTCTGCTGTGGGTCGGGGATTCTCCCTGACCTTGGGCACGTAGCAGCCCGGACCATGAGGACTGACTGAATAACCCCACACCATCCACGACCGCAGAAGTGGCGGAGGTCCCAGAGGACAGAAGTTAGCATGCTCCCCTCCTGAAAGGGGACATCACTCTGAAGGCAGAGATATAAGCCAGCCAGGCTCAAGCGGGCCTCAGGTTTGAAGTCATTGATTCCCTTGACCGAATGAGGGGAAACCAGGAAGGAAAAGAGCAGGGTGCTCAATGAATGGAGGGCACTGGATAGGTCTCGGGAAGGGGCTGGTCATCTGCCTTTGAGTCCCTTGGGGACCGGGGAAGACTAGGGGGACAGAGTTCTGAAAGCGGCCAGCACACATGTGCAGATCTAAAGTCCCACAGCCCCCACCCCCGCTTGCTCAACACCCTTTGGGAAGTTAACCTATGTCTGCTTCCTGCCTCAGTTGAGGAGCTCACTAAGGAAAGCCACCATCGACGTGGAGTGTTCGAGTCCCAGGCCCAGGGGTTGGGGGAAACAGTTGAAGCCTTAGATTTGCAAAGTCCACACCAGGGTGTGTTAGCTTGTTTAGCTTCGTTCTCCCTCAACAACATCCCTAATCACCCTGGGAAATGACAGCTTGTGGCCCTGGGTTCAGTCTCTTGTCTGAACTGCTAGAAGGCCTCCATGCCCTAGCGAGAAAACAGGAGGTCAGGAGCACCTGCCCCCTGGCCTAAGGGCCTCATCTCCAATGTCTTCCTCCTTTACAGGAAATATGGACCGTCACCATTATGAGATGTTCACCAAATTTGGGGATGATGGGTTCCTTATTCACCTTGACAACGCCAGAGGGTAAGTGTCCCACCACTCCCCCCACCCAGCCGTACCCCTTGCAGCTGCTCAGGGGAACCAGCAGCCCGAGAATGAGAGGCTCTGTGGTCATGTTCCCTGTCTCCCTGCCCTACTTGTTTTTCTCTTGATCTACGTAGAGTACCACTTGTGTCTCCTCAACCCCGAGAGCACTAGTGAAAGAGATTGGACTTTCCCGTGGTTTTTTACTGGAAGGTCCACTCCTGGAGGAAGAGCACATGGCTGGTCCTGTGTCTGGCCCTCTGCAGTTGGTGAATGAGTGAATGGGTGAATGACTGCTTGGTTTTAATATTTTTGGACAGAGAATTTTGTGACCTGATTGAGGACAGGGGCTGCAGGGGCAGCTGCCAGGATCCCTGGCATTTTACCCCAAGCTGTGCTTCAGAAAAGAGGCTGAGGGAGAGAAGAAAGAAAAACCATTCCAAAGGGAGGTGCTGCCTGCCAACCACGAAAACCTCTGTCTTCTCCTAGGTTTGGACGGCACTCCCATGATGAAATCTCCATCCTCTCGCCCCTGTCCCAGTGCTGCAGGTGAGCTCTCAGTTCAAGGGCAGGTCACAGCTGTGACACTTCGTCCTGCCTGCAGCCCAGTTCTGAAGCTCTTACTCAGTTTTCATAAGTTTAGGACATGGGTGGGTAGAATGACAAGAATTACCACTGACAGAATTTTCCCCAAGGACAGCTGAGAGTCTTTCATCTTTCATCATGGGGTGAATTAGGATCTTAAAAAAAAAAAAAAAAAAAACCTTTCAATCACTCACTTTAATCTCTAGCCCACTCAGATAATAATCACCCACTCTGGCAGAGCCTGTCTTTGATATGACTAATCAGACCTCTGCTTCGCCCAGCACTCACATAAGCTCATGAATATCACTACTTGATCACCATCTAAGTAAAATTCTGACTCCAGTTCCACAAGCCCATGTCCGATCGAAAGAAGTCCTGACACCTTTGGCCACCATTTCTCTAGAGGATCTCTGACCTACGTCTGTATCTCCCTGGTCTCACCAGGCTTGTGAAATTGTCCGGCTGCTCAGCCCCAGTTAGAGCTAATGAGAAATATGTGAGTCACACTTAGCAGAATCATCTCATTCACTTTCAGCTGGAACTCAGAATGCAGCCTGAATTTTCTTTACCCACTCTTGGGTTCGTGTACACGAGCTTCCCTCCCGCCTCCCTGCCTCTCTTCCTGAGGGGGGCAAGCCGTTTATGCTGAAAGTCAGATGATGAGGCTGCTTAGATCTCTGAGTCCAAGTCAGATTTCGGTGTGACATCAAAACCCTTAAGTCAAGGCTGGCCCCACACCACCTGCACCCCTCTGATTCGAGAATCTGACATTGAGAAATATTCTAAAGTTGCCAAGAAACAACGGGGACGCCATCACCAGGCGAACACCATCATTTCCCTACAGGAAACCTCTCGTAGCCTTACATCTCTTCGAAAAGCCGTTATCACTCGGATTTCCTGAGCAATGTCAGATACTCAGAGTCCAGCGTTACTGGGTGGCTTCACAACCAGTAGAGTAAAAACGGCTCCACAGGCCTTTGACCAAAAGGCCACTGGAAGAGGACTACACAATACTAGGTCATCTTTCAGTCGTTCCTTTTTGCCTGGTTTCCACTGAGTTGTGCTTAAGACATTCAGGGAAAGGGTCTCAGAACACCAGCTACGACGGCTTCTTCTGGAGGAAGTCAGTTATTTTCTTTACATTTATTTACATGGTCCCTATGACTCTGTCCTACCAGGATAAAAAAGAAAACACTTCTGCACCTGCAGCTGCTGGCCCAAGCCGAGTACAGACTCAGCGACGTGATGCGGGAGTCACTGCTGGAGGACCAGCTCACCCCCATCCTCACAGAGCCCCACCTCCTCGCCCTGGACCGGAGACTCCAGATCATCCTAAGGACAGTGCAGGGCTGCGTGGAGGCCCATGGAGAGCACAGCGTCATAGCCAAGGGCCCAGCAGAACAGTCGGCCCCGGACTCTGGCCAGGCTAACTTGACAAGCTAGGGGCTGGATGCATCCAACTGCAGGTACTACCCCTGGAGCCAGCAGTGGACCCACTGCGTGCTCGCGTGCCCCTGGGACGCAGCAGGTCCTGAGGCATGAGCTCGGGAAGCAGGCAGGGCATTGGGATGATTCTGAAAGAGCAAAAGAAGTGGGCTTCACCAGCCCTTCCTCCCTGGCATGCTGCTTCTCCAGTGGACAGCCTTGGCTCCCTCTTGCCCAGGAAAGCAGGGCTTCACCAAGGCCGCAGGCCAGTTCCTGGGCCCACTGGGAAACCAGGATAAATCTGGGTACACTGCAGGCTTGGAAGGTTTGGATGCCTTGTTCCCAGAAGAGAGTACTAACTGTTACAAATAAAAGGACATCCAGTGGACACCTAACTAACCTCCAGATTCTTTGTACCTACCAGGGTAATCCCCAATCCCGATAAAGTATCTGGCATATCGCAAGCAAAGAAAGAAACCCCAAACTACTAACTCTCAAATTGATTCAAAGCAGACCTCACACTTTCTACTTACGGTCCAGTCAGTGTGGCCCAACTGAGGACAAAAAATCGGTGCTGACTGGTCCTCTAAAGTGATTTCTAAGAAATGTTATTACAAAAGGTACAAGGAACAGGGATTTGCTCAGAAAATGGGTGTTTTGACCTGAAGACTATCTCGATGTCAATCGAAATAACATCGAGTGTGTCAAAATTGATACCCAATAACAGGAAGCATTTTAGTGAAAGGGAACAAGGGTGGCCTTGAAGGTAGGACAGCACAGACACGGGCCCAGCAGCTACATGAGCCTGGGCTGAGGCGGGAGAAAGCCAGAGCCCACCCCAGCTCACTAACCCCAAGATCCAGGAATTGTCCCCCACTTGCCCCCCAAGAGCAGCAGGGGGCCATTTGGAGGTCTGGCGGGCTAGATGCCCTTGTCAGCAGTTTCCTCAAAAAGGACTAAGTCAAGTTTACTTTGCAAACCTCCCTCAGAAGTGAGTCTATCGGGGATTCCCTGTCTCCTCCACATTCTACCTACTGATTGGCTGACATCTGAAACTCCTTTAATAGGAGGCTGTTTCTTATTCCGTAATTCATGACCTAAAACACAAAATGCCAGGAAAGTAGGCGTGCTATAGAATGATTAGCCAGCCAGCAACTAAAAGCTCCTGATTATATGTCAACTCACAGGGTCCAAGGTCAAGAACTAGAGAAGTCCTCCAAGACTTCTGCAGTGTGTCCAAAGACAGCAAGGGAATCTCTGCCCCACCCTTGTGTGGACAAGGGAATCTCTGCCCCACCCTGACGCCTCACGTCTCTGTCTCTGCCACTCACTGAGCTCTGACCACACGTGAGGGCGGACACTCAGGTTCCCAGCCCTCCCAAGCACAGATAGAATCCCCCACTTCCAATGTACCCAGAAGAATAATCAGGCTGAGTTTGACGCAAACCGCACAGCTCACTGACTCACACCTGTTCCAAAGGGTCCTTTCCACAGTAATACAGAAACCCATATACAGAATCTTGCCCCATTTATGAAGTTGTATTTCTTTCCAAAACAATTTTTTATCGATGGATTTTAGAGGATGGGAGAGAAAAAACACCCCATCAGTTTGTTGCCCCACTTTATCTATGCCTTCATCAGTTGATTCTTCTATATGCCCTGGCCAGAGAGCAAGCCAGCAACCTTGGCATATCCGGACAACGCTCTAACCCACTGAGCTGCCCAGCAAGGGCTGAAGTTATATAAAGGAAAAAAGAGTCAACTCATTAATAGAGGACCCTTAATTGCAGAGACTTCCCTTACAGAGGTAAGTACGGCAGCCCAGGGCCTCCCCGGTCATGAACTGTTTGCCTACTTCAGGCCAATAATGCCCTTTGGAGGGGCCAGGTAATTTCACACAGGAGAGATGTCCACACAAAGATGTTCAAAGAAGAGCACAGTGGTCTGGGACTTCCAAGTTGCAGAGCCTCAGAAAGGTAAGCTGCAGCTCCCTGTCAGAGAGCCTTTCCTATGACAATATACTGGTTTTCTAATGGCCTAGAATACCAATTTGGTGTACTTCACAGAGAGAACTGAATTTGACCACAATCTGTAGAGTACCCAGATACCTGATTATTCACTTATCTTAAACATTCCATTAAGTTTTCACTGACAACAAAATTGAGGTTCTATCATTTGTCAAAAAGAGCAGAAAACAAGCCTCTCTTAGAACTACCAAGTTCTTCTACCATGTTCGGTCTGGACCATCGTTCAACTCCCCATGACTTAAAAATCCTCCTGTCTCTGTGTCAGAGTTGTTCTTGTTACTACTGACAGCAAACTAAAAAGTGAAAGGGACTTCTAGAGCACGTGACTTGGTGGAAAAAAGGCGTTTGGAGGAATTCATGAACCCTTCAAGTCAGGAGGCCAACTGAGTTCCAAGACTGTAAAAAATACAGTCAATTCTCTTATTCGTGGTAGTTGGATGGTCTGGAAAGTCACCAGACACTAAATTAATGGATACTGAGCCATGTGCTCCCCGAGGAAATATGAGGGTTTAGGTTCCTGTGAGCCTCTGGATACATTTTTGTCAACCAGTCAATACATAATCTTGTTTTATGTGTTAAGGCATGTTGAACAGACCTTAACATACAGTGCTGATTCAATAACACTAAGCTTGTGGTCCACAGTACTGTATGTAACTCATGCCTGAGAGAGGCTTATTTAATTCACTTATTGTCCCCGTCAGGCATGCCACATCCTTCTTACCCTGACAAATGCTGGCCGGCCCTTTAGCACTACACTTGGGGGCCATTTTAAACAGCAAAATCACCAACAGAAAGCACAAAAATGCAAAAACGTGGCTCCAAATAGACCACAAAAGACATCCAAGAGCCCAAACAACAGGCAGAGCATCACCTTGCTCGGCCTGGCCGGGGCACGTGCGTGCTGGGAGACAGTATTCACCACTCACATCTAGAAGTTACTCTGATGGGCTCCAGGTACTCATTTCAGGGTCACAAATAAATAGCCAAATGGACAAATAGGCAAAATTCACAAGTACGGTATCTGTGAGAATAAACTGTAACTCATTTTGAGATGAACAAAAATGACAAAGCAGCTCTCCATCTAGTGGTGAATTTTAAAATCACAAACCTACTTGAGCTCAACCGGCAGAACTTTCACAAAATGAAAATATGACACCCATTAGTGGTTTTGGGAGTCACAGCTCTGCCCTTATGCCAATGAGCAAATTCTAACTTCATTGGTACACAGCAACAGCGGTGTCTGCGCGAAAGCTCCACAGGGTAGGAAGCAAGATCTGTGATTCCCCTTTCAGTTCCCGTGTACAGCCTTTATTACTATGACAGCTACTTTGAGGGACGTATTAAATGGCGACCGAGCAACTGCTGCTCAAGGCTGCTTTACCGCAAGGGCTCGGCTACTAGTCTGTGATTGGAGATGCAGCAGTACCAAGCAAACTGACATCATGTTACTTCAACTTTCAAATGTTGACATTTAAGGCATTAAAAAATGAACAATTCTATGTGAGCCAGTGCGTCAGAGGGGGAATTAAACTACACCCAGTGTGGTCAACCTAGGAAACTTTTTAGTTGTGCCCTGTGTTAATTCTTGTTCCCACTCCGGTGAGGTGAAGGCAGGGATCACTGAATCTGGGCCAGCTGTCCCAAAGCAGTGCACAGTAAAGGTTGTTCTAGAATGCCACGTGTCCCCAACTCACTGGATGTAAAGAAATTAATACTGACATACTAATGAGTACCACTAATCATCTCACTCCCCAGGTATCTGTGGAACAGACGTCAGGGATAAGATTTTATATATGCAAAATATATAAACACACCTAATTATCTAAGTGACGGCTAAATTTAAAGAGTATGCTGACCCAGGAATAATGTTTCCCCATTAAGTCTGGGAGAGTTCCAAAGCCAGACAACCAGTCTTCCATAAAAAGGAAATCTTCAGCTTTTGAGTTAATTTTTTCCTTCCACTACTATGTGAACAGATCTGCCGTAACTCAATGACCTTGTAAGCAAGGTTTCTGATTCATTCTTTGACAAACTGACTTGAAAATCACTGTAAACAAACACGTGACGCTTTTTAAAACATGAATCCCGTAATTCACTTTTGATTTCCGTTCTTGCCCACCAGACTGGGAGATCCCAAGGGGAGAGGTGGAGGGAGAAAAAAAGGAGAAAGGAAATAAAAACCGACTCATTTAAGAATTTAAATTATTTGATATTTTTTATTACTTGACCTACCAGTAAGACAATCTATAACAAAAAGAGTAGAGTATGTTAGCACACACAGTATAATCAGACTAGTAACCAGGCAACAATACAAAATGGTCCTTCGGCCACCTATACTTTCTAGAACAACAGATCCGAGAAGTTCACTCAGCAAGCCCAGAAATGATGACTTCTAAAGTCCTGATTATCAACTAAGACAAATTATGCCAATAGTGATCTCACATATAATCAGATTGCACAAAGATAAAGCTTTAAATGTGATCATTTTTAAATTTAGCCTTAAAATTTCGTAGATTAAAAACTACAAAAGGGAGTAAACAGCAAGCCAAATGACCCCGGAGCAAAACTCATTTAGGAAGCACTGCATGTATTTAACTCTGCATGGACGTGACTACGCACACACATGAAACTGCAGTTCATGGCATTCTAAATAACTCACTGAAGTACAGTTTTGGCATTAAACAAAGATCAAATCAAGCTTTATGCTAACAGGAATATAATTCTTATTTTTAATTTTTTAAATATAAAAAGGTAGCTAAACATAAAGTATAGATAAGAAAACTGTCATTTAATATAGATTTTTAAACATAAAAAATTTGCCATAAGGTGGCCTTCTCTCCCACACTAAGATGTAAAACAAATCTCTTTCCCAGATTTATACTCCAAACTTCGTCATAACAACCCAAAAACCTGTTCAGATCTGTGAGAACAAATCTACCACGGCCAATTTAAATAACCTGGGAAAGGGCAGGAGCGGGGACTAGTAATCAGAGCCAAGTGCATACAAATGGAAAAATGCTTGCAAGTCACTCCCAACTATAACCCTACGGTACATATAAATCACAATGAGAATAAAAGTGCCTACGTTATGGAACTGTGATATTTTGTTTAAAAAAATAACATAATAAAAATAAACTGTTGGGTATCATTGGTGCACATGGAATAGTGTAACACATAAGGTTCATAAGGCTGGAAAATACTGAGATACAGTTAAGACTCAGAACAGAAGCTTACTTTAGAAAAACAAGCAGCCTGCCAGGGAAATAAATGCTAGAGAGGAAAGCAGAACTTTTCAGCAGAGTGGCCTTTTAGACCAATTTGAGACACAGACACAACCTACCCCACACCCCCAACCCTACATAAATTCTAGCTGATGCAAAAAAAGAGGGGAAAAAGGTCAAACCGAAGTAGAAAGCTTCCTCCCAAATCTCTCGCCCCAGTGAATTTGGTGGGGCAAAGTCCCCAACGCCGAACTCCGCCCACCTGGCATTGCTCCCTTTAGCAACAGCACCCCCTTTCTGCCGTCTGTCCCACACAGTCCACACACTGCCAGCAAACCCAGTCTCCCGGCATCAGTGCTTAATGCACACGGGGTTATCCTGGAGTCAACAGAAAGATGCGCACTAACCAAAAGCTCCAAATTAACCACCAAGAATGTAGACCTTGAATTCTTATTCTCAATTCAGCATCTGATGATCAGTATTTGGCACTAGCTGGATAAATAAAGGTCTAATCAGAATTTGTGAGCTGAGGCAGATATAAGTTAAATCATAATCAATATTTGCAGCCTATGATTCAGTTTCTAGCTCAAAAGGCAGGTATAGATAGCCACCCCTAAGTGTACTTCAGAACTGGAGAGGAAACAAGATATAACCAATACCAGGCAAATTAACTTAACAAAAATTCCGGTTAAAAAGGAAAAAAAAAAAAGTAACAGATTATATCCATCAGATCATTAGCAAAAATGGGCACTTTTCCACCCTTAATCTAGTTTAAATACAGGCAGATATCTTTCTAAGATTATTCTATATCCATTTTTCCTAATCCTTAGAGCTTAATGGGAAATCATTTATTCTATAAAGAAAGATGGCGTACATGGCCACAGGGTAAAATATATCTATGATAACTGGAAAATCACAGCACTTAAACAATCTTGCACTGTTACACCCTTACTCCATGGTAATGCACTTGGTGCAGGGTCTGCCCCACCAAATGGCACAGCACGCACTGCCCAGGCTGAATACTAACACTGCACGGAGAGAAGCAGCAACAGCCAAGTCTCCGTAGAACCCTCTATTTATTTAACTGCATCTGAGCACTCAGTTAATGCTCCAAATTAAAAACGGTGCAATAAAAGCAACTTTTAATATAAAGAGACAAGAAGCTGCGGTGCCAGTGGCCACACAGTGCTGCGACAAGGGAAAGAAAGCAGTCTGCAAGAGTGAAGCACGGACGGGGAGAAGAGAAAGGGAGGCACAGGTGGCAGATTTCAGACAGACAGCGACACGAAACTGTTGTACTGCTGGATGTTCCGTTTGAGGATGTCTGAGCACGGGCCAAGAACGCGTTCAAATCTAGGTCGGTCCAGCTTAACGCACTTCAGAGGGCCACGAGCCACCACGGTGGCTGCACGGGGACGATTCATCAGCAGAGCTATCTCGCCTGGAGAAGGGAGAGAAAGAGGGCCATGAGAGGGGCTAACTTCTATGGGAAACATGTTCTCAGAGGCTCACTCGAGAGAAAGAGAAAACAAAATACCTATTTCTCTTAATAATTTAGGACAGGCCACATCACACCTGCACTTAAATAAACCAACTGACAGATGAGACCATGACCGACTTAAATTATTAACTGAGTAAAGGTCAAAATCTCACACTAGTTCTCTAAAAGGTAAAAAAGACTGCAATTAAAAAATAAAATTCAAGAGAAGACAAATTATGCTACTGTGACATCGCACTGAAACGTGACTTAAAGAAACTACATATTTATTCTCAGGAAATCTACATACCAAAATAATCAGAAGGCCCCAATCTTCCCACTTCAACAAACTCTTCATTTTCTGACCTACGCTGGAGCACAGCAGCTGTCCCCTATAATAAAATCACCAAAAGACAAAACAAATACTTTCAAATCCAGGGTGGCATTTTAATATGTTATGCAATTTAGCTACTTTGGAAAAAAAAAGGATTCCAGTTACTTCACATCCTGTGTTCACACAATAAAAGCAGACTGATCAGAGTAACTGCATGAGCTTAACCCCTCACTACCCAGCAGCCTCTGCCAGGGGGCGTCACATCAAGCTAAGGTACTTGGGTACTTGTACTTGAAGGGTTCAGACGGATTAGCAAGCTAGAGGCGGCGGGGCTCCAAGTTTCTACCCGTTCCTGTGGGTGAACTTCACAGGAACAACCCACCCACCCCTGTAGTATTTGCCGCAGTGTTTGCACTGCCGCTACACAGTGCAGTCTTCGGGATAGAAACTGTAGGGCTCACAGAGCCTCAACTGCTGACCCACTGGCCCTTACAGAAGAGTCCTTTGATCCCCCCCACCCTGCCTCCAGGTTAAATAAAACCAATTCGCATCTACTGAGCCACATTCATAGAAAGCTCACTTTCTGGATCTACTTGTCAGTCAAGAGTATCTGCTATTCATTTCCATGGATTGTGAAGATATAAAACATAGTAACTTTTTTTGAAAGCATAGTAACTTTTAAAATTTAAATCCTTGCCTTTGAGCCTTGGTTGCCAAACGGCCCAAACACATGATTTCAACAAAGATGATGCAGAATCACTAGTTTGATTAGCTTGCATAGGAGGATTAACTGCAGCAGGTCAGATTCTGGCTCTTACTTTATGAATAGCCCCTTTCAGAATTCTGACTCAAACTCATTTAAAATGTGTTTGGTCTGACAGAGAACCAAACAGTAGCATTTCAAAGTGAAAAGTAATTTTTAAAACTGTCAGATATTCTTTAAATCTAAGGGTATACAGCAGAATTAACCCCCTTTTTCTCTCTTCTGGTGAACAACTTCTTAAAAAGTATCAAACGCAGGGTTCTTTACCTCCAAAATAATAAAGAACTCATCCCCTGGTTCTCCCTGCACCACAATCTTTTGCCCATCTTCAAACTGGACCGGTTCCAATGCATCAGCTACAGTGAGACGTTCCCACTTGTCCAGAGACTCTGAAAAGCAAGAATCAAAAGAATGTCTCCATGTTACTTGGCATCGCTAAAACTGGCAGAACAAAAAGCGTAACGAGAATCAACCATACAGCCACGTCCACTCCACGCTCCAGTGGTGTCTCAGGTGAGAAACAGCACCTGTCTCCAATGACCTCCAGCCTCAGCAGACCCTTCATTACTCAAGGACAACCTAGACCCCAACTCCAGCAGCCCTCGTGGCCAGGTTAATTTTTGCTAACTGCGCCCAATGGGAGAGAAGTACAGAAACGGTCACTAAGCACTCCTAGACTGCCTTCAGTGTAATTCAACCTGCAGTTACAGAGCCCAGAAGTAGCAGTGTCACCATCCATATCATTCCAGAGGTTCACAGAAACAATGTATCTATCTAAATCTTCAGCTGAATTAATTTATCAAACTAACAAAAACTAAAAAATAGTTTGGTCTTTGGGAACAAAAGTTAACACCCAAGACAGGAAGCAAATGTAACCATTTCAGAGAAAGGGCAAGTAACAGGGAAAATAAAATCAATTCACTGTAACAAAACAATGGCAGAAAACATTCTACCTCATAAAAATCACTATCTCCCCACCCCCAAAGGAGAACAGGTTCTCATGCTGAGACTATCTCCAAAATTTCAACAGAACTTACAGCATTTGTGTCAGAGAAAGCCAGCAAACGACACCTAATCCCTCTACAGAGGAAAAGCATTCTTGGAACTACTCACTTTCCATAACCCAAAATCTCACAGATGGAGCACCAGAGACAGAAGTCACAGGAAGAATAATTGTAAATGTCCATACTCAGAAGGATGACACTTTTAGCCTTTGTCTCTCCAGGAGAAATGAGTAGCACAAAATTCCAGAAAGCTTTTCTCAGGTCCAATCATGTCTAATTGAGGTTTGGCATACACTAGCAAATTAAAAACACTCTAAAATTACTTCTAACTTAGTCAAACTTTGAACTCTGTATTCCATGTGTTTTACATTACTATTGGTGAAAAGAGAATTTATAACTAGTGTAATTTTTATGAAGTACAACAGATTCTGCTTCAGTACTGCTAACACTTCAGCTTAATAATTCTCCATGCAATCTTCCAAAACTCACCTAAAATAGACACTTTACTGAGAAACTCTTCATACATCTTCCGCTTTCTCAGAGTGCTTCCCTATTAAGAAAAAAGTTATGAACATCATGAGTCAAAAAAATGTATAATCATCATGTAATTCTGTGGAAAAATAAGTACGGTTCAAGTAAATTAAGAGAGAGAGAAATCACAGCTTGTTGCTGCCGCTTCCTGACACATGATTCTTCTTCTTCATGGTGAAAATGGTAAGCCCTCTGTTAGCTCAATAAAAAGCTCTCAGCAACTTACTCCTAAAAGGGACCCCAAGTTCATGGCCAAGACAGTTCCTCACACCACCAACTACTAAAATGCAGAGTAAGTAAATGGTCAGCTCAAATAAATAAATAAATAATAATAATAAAAATAAAATAGATGTGGCTATAGCTGAACACATTTCCAGTACAGGGTCCTAACTGCATAACCCCAATCTTCCACAAAGTTAAAAAAAAACAAACTGCTACCACTTACAGACCCTCCCCTGCAAAGAAGTGCCACAGCACCAAACTTAACCAAGTTGTCTTATCTGCAAATTTTGTTAAATATATCTGGCAGAAAAAGGGGAACACACAGTTATCTATTAATGAAAAATCCTTACACAATAAATTACCTTGGCAATTTATACACTTATAAATATTGATACATATATATATCCATCCCCCAAATACAGAAAATGTTCAAAGTACATCTAACTGCATATTGTCAAATAGCCAGATGGGCACCACACAAATTTAGAACACCATGCAAGATGACTAATGCCATCAGCTTGGACTTAAACATTCAGAGCTACGTTATAAATTTGTTGCAAAATTCTCAGAAGTCTGACTACATCAGCAGAATGTCCCAATGATTTTATTATTTTGGCTGTTCCTTTAGCAAAAGGAAAGGTTACATTTGCATTACACCGATAACCCACTTTGAGTTAAGGGAGGCTGATTACTGCTGAATGGCCTAAAATAACGTTTTGCACTTAGAAGCATCACTTATCAGACTATCTGAGATCAGCAAATGGACAGAGTTCCAGACATGAGCTGAGCATTACTGAACACACCACATCTGTCTGCCATGTTAGTCCTGGCCAAACTTTTGTTCTAAAAGATCACTGTCTCGAATGGTACAATGAATAACACTAAATCGGGCTTAATGCAAAGCATTCAATCATTAAAAGTAATATTCTCATTTTACTTTGCTGATATTATTCAATTTAAATATTGGTGGCATAGACAGGTAGTCTAAATCATACTCTAAAAACCATGGTCTTACCATAAGAATTCTTCTGTAGCTGTCTCGGTCAATGCCCCACAATTTCACATTGGTCTTAGCTTTGACAGTGGCGGCTCTAGGTGTTCCATAAATCAAAGCAAGTTCTCCAAAGCTCCCTCCTTCCCCAACACTGGTTGCCCATTCGTTGTTGACATAGACCTAAAATACAAATGACAGAGAATTGTTTTTTTTACATACACAAACACCTAAGTATTAAAAACCCACAAACCTTTTTCAGGGGTCAGAACCCTGAACTTTGTTTTAAAATAGAATACACTACGTTTTCAGTACAACGCAGAGCAAAGTACTTCTGACAAGTTAAATATGTTCAGAAAGCCTGTGATTTACCTGGTTTAATCACCTGATAAGAAGAGTTACTCTGTACTGATGGATCGGGGCAAAAAGGCAGAGCAAGCATTAATACAAACCACACACACTCACAGAGCACTGTGCTCATTATAATTAATAAGCACTTTACTAGCATAAGGCACAGAACTATCTAATAACCCTATGAGAACAATGCCATTAATATCCCCACTCCACCTGTAAACAGCACTTAGAGAATCAAGAAGTGGTACCAAGTTCCCTGGTGACTGAACCTGGAGCCTCCCCACTCCTCACCTCACTGCACGCACACGCACGCCCCAACCACTGCTCCAGGCAAGTTCTGAACCCTTGCCTACCTAAAGAAATTACCTTTAAAAAGTTTCTGTGTCATTAAAATATTTAACAAAAGGTATTGATGAAATTTGACATACAGGGGTTATAACAGCCCTTCAGAAACTTAGAAGCATAAATATCAGTACACTGACTTTTAAGATTATCAACATATTTTTGCTCTTATTAAATCTTACATCCATCTCTCCTTGATCAATCACATAGAAGTTATCCCCTTCATCACCTAAAGGAGGAGAGGGTAAAAAAGTTAGCATTTTACAAATTAAACAAACACAAAAGAAAAAAAACCCTATCCAACTGATGTAAATAATAAACTTATTTTATAGTGGTGCTATGAGAAAGAGAGTATGTTATAAATTAACAGGGTCTTTCAAGAAAAAAAACTCCAGCAATATATTTTTAAAATCATAAAACTGATCAAATTTTCAGTCACCTCGTGATGAAAAAACACCTCTAAAAAATAACTTAAAAAGCAGCCATATATGTGTATAGAAATATTAACTGCCTATCATCTACAACAACAACACAAGAACCAACCCAAATAATAAGTAACAAAATAATCAGACTGTCACAAATGGGAAAATAATAATGGATTATAAAGACCCATGAAAATATCAAGAGTACATAACAAAGGCAAGGGGGGGGTTAGGGGGAAGACCCAGAAGATTAGATCCATGTTAGTATTCACAGGCAAAAAGGTTAAGAATCACTAGAAGGTATAAAACCTCACAAATAGATGAGCTACATGAAGAAGAAAATAGAGTTTTGCTTCTTTCCTACTTTATAAGTGGTTAATAATAATATAAAGAATATGTAAGATATGATTCTAGAATTCCATTCAACGTTCAAATAAAAATGCAGGAACTTCCTTTAACAGTTACTATAAACAAAACTGTATCAGATAGGGGAATATCAGTCCCTTAGAGAAAAGTGTGTCTTTTGGCTCAGACGATTTTAATTTTAAAAAGAAACAGAAAAGTTCCGCAGCGTAACACAAGGAAACTGGTAGGCTAAAAGAGGGAAACAAACTTCCACTTTTAAAAACCCTACTGCCTTGTCTCCTCTCCCAGAATAATCCTGCAAGCCACAAAAACAGCAACCCTTACCTTGCTGAATAACAGTCTCTCCAGCAATAAAGGAAACTGGGAACATGGCATCAAAAATATCACTGCAAGGGACAGAAGGCCTCATGTTACATTTCATGTGCCTCGTCTATGGACTTCAAACATTAACCTTAAAATTCAAGCTCCTAGATCTTCAGTGGGGATTGTCATCAGGTGAATAATGAGGCTTAAAATGTGCAACAATGGTGGGACTAGTCTGGGACCCCAGCTATACAGGAAACCAGTATGACAAAGAACCTGTACCTACCTTCTCTCATTATCATCAAGGTGTGAAAACAGCACATTCTTTTCAATGGCCTTGGCTAAAGCAGCCATTGTCTTATAATCTTTTGGTATAACCTAGACAAGAATAGAAGGTCAAATAACATTTCACGCTTGCAACCTGCATGCAATTAAATGAAAAGCTACATTATGATATTTAAACGACTGCTCTGAGTTAAGTATTTTCAACCTAACATACATGTACTACTTCTGATCCAACAAAGTACTGAATGAACACTGACTGATTAAGCCCCTTGCCTACCCCCAGACCTGTGGGCAGGTGTTTATAGGATGGAATTTGGTTCCCGGTCTGCAACTAAAGAAACAAACCAAAATCACCTTGACCAAGGTCATTATTCTAAGACAAAACTGAACATTTTATAACAGCCATTGTTTTAACTGTGACGAGGAGACTATTAGTTCCACCAGCCTCTAGCCAGGACGAGTCTCCTGCCCCTTCAAGCTAAGAGCATGACTCAAAATGGCAGGCAGGTTCTAAGAACTGATTAGGATACAGCTTCTATATAGGGTAAAAGGTAAAAAGCCACAACATGAATTGCAGGTATCAGAAAATGAAACCATGATTCAAGGGAAAAAGGAATACTGCCTCCCACCACTGCAAAACAGTATCATGGAAGAGAAAGACTCCCCAAGTGCCATTAGTCACTGTTTTACAATCACTCTCAGTTCTTGTCTCTTCTCTGGGGGCGTGTTATCACAGAACCCAAGAACCAACCACACGGGATGGCGCACGGCCTATCACGTTTATGTTCTACTGATCAAGACCACGCGTGCGTTCATCAAAGGAAACTGGACAACTACCACGTGGACCCCCAAACACTGCCCAGGCACCTTTCTAACGTAGGACGCGGCGTCCTCCTCCGTGTAGACCTCAGCGCTGATAGCGCCTCGTCGTCTGCGGCCTTTCACCACTGGGTTGGGCGGAGGAGGGGAGATTTCGTCCTCCCTCGAATCTCCACGAGTGCTGGCTTTCTGCAGATTCTGAATCTGTTTGGCCTCCTCCTGAAAAAAATCACAGGTGACAAAAGGAGACCTTTCAGATTGTGCAGATGGCATTCCCATATTCCAATGGTGAGTCACCTCCAATCTCTTCCTCTCACCAGCGTACAAGTTGGGGGGGACGTCGATTCCCAGGGGGAAAGAGTGGAATGCAGGTGGAAAGAAATATTCTGAAAGGGCTGCTTCTCAGATGATAATGGACGCCATACTTATTAATGAACAGCAGCCATTAGTACGAGGACACACACATGCAAGTAAAAAAGAAAGACACTCCTGACAACACTGACAACGAGGATTTGTAACACACACAATGCAGTAAGTGCAAAACAAACTCCTCAGGAATCAGTGTTTTTGTATGCTGCTGCAGATAGCATGAGACCCTCCTGCCCCCAAAACGCACTCCAGCACAGCAAAGTGATCAAGAGTACCTAGATCACTGGGGTGCTTCATTCATTCGACAAGCATTCTCGAGATCTGCATGCCAAGTCTAGGTCAGGCAAGGAAAATACAAAACCCAACAGGGGAGAATCCTGAGCCCATGGAATTCATTTCTAGTTGGAGTCTCAGAAAAAAACAAATGAAATGATGTGACAGTAACCAAGAATTTAAATTAGATCAGATGTAACAATACTTCTCCGAGCAGAGTTACAAAAATTCTTTATCAGTGTTTACACATGGAGTTAAATTTTTAAAAGTTTACCTGCTTTTAAAAACTTTTTGTTCAACTAATTCATATAAAAACTAAGATGAACTATTTAACGTTTTTTCTGTTGTTGTTCAAGTACAGTTGTCTCCATTTCCCCCCCTTAACATTCTTATTTATCAAATCAAGAGCCTTAAAAAGAAATTCCTCAGGTCCGTGGCAAAGAATTAGTTTATTATGCCAGATATGAGAAAACAAGAATGTATTATCCACTATTTGACTCATTTGCCATTATTTTTCCAAAACCATCTTTCAAATTCAAAATGAACTTACTAATATTTACCATTTCAGAAAACTTTTTTGATACAAGTGGAATGAAGGAGATGCCTGTTTTTTCTCTTGCACGGCGCTCAACCCTCCTTTTGGCATCAAGGCGAACAAAAGAACCACACACAGCAGAAGAGCCCAGAACAGTAACCATCACGGTGGCGATGGTGTTCATTTCTATCAGCACAATTACAACTGGTTTTTGTTTTTCCCTTTTTTGGGAGGATGGGGCCTGCTTTATTTTTTTTCATTTCTCTGGATTTTCTAATTTTCAATTAAGAAAACAATCAGAAAAACATATAACAAAAATAGATTTAATATATTTGTATAGTTGATTGTAAATGCATAACTTGACCAAATAATCCAATCATTCTACTTCTAGAAATTTACGCTAAGATATCCACATATGTGAAATGACGTATTATATGCAAAGTTATTTATTGTATCATTGTTTTTAGTAGTGCAATAAAACACTGGAAACAACCAAAAAGGTCACTAATGGAATGATTTGAAATAAACTACAGTATATCTATGCAATGAAATGCCATACACACGTCAGAAAATAAACAGCTCTTCTCGATATGAACTTGTCTGTAAATGCCCATCTGCCTATGGACCAGTGCCTGCATTCACGGAAGACAACGGAGGACATTTTTCATTGTTACACCCTTTCGTCAATTCTGAACCATGTGCAAACGTGTAACCCATTTCTTAAAAATACATTTTAGAAAACTCAGTTCATTTTCATTCTTGTAACTGCAATACCCAGTAAGGTCTTCCTACTCCGTATTAACACGGAACTGTCAAACTCAAGTCTCCCCAGAGTTTCATTTATAAAAGTATAAATGAAAACACAAATTCCACCCCTAAATTTGCCATTGGAACTTCACAAAAATTTCACTAATTTCACAAATAGCACCTCATTTGGAACTGTACTCTAATTTAATTTTTAAGATAATTTTGAAGTACCAAAAGCATTTTGATTTTAACAGTATTTCAAGGATTCTCCGCTTTAACAGCAATCAGATACAACCTAATTGTGATGACTCAGAGCCATTATCAAGATCGATTTCTAATTATGTATTATGACACATTTCTATATCCTCCCTTTTGCTGTTGTCATTCTGTCAGTCTTCTCTCTTCATTCTTTCATATATTAAAACGACACTCCCAAGCCCCCCTCCTCATTATTGTTCTCGTGTTTTATGTTCAGATTCTATCCCAACCACTTCATGTTCTCACAATTATTTGTTCCCTCCTTGCCCCGACCAGTCCATTCTTCCCTGTAGGTGAAGTTGCCACCCCACAAACTTGGGGCTTGACCTTACAACTTGCTTTGATCATGCAATGTTAGGTAGACATTCCATTACCATGTTCGCTTGTATGGTCTGGCTCTGCCCCCTTGAACTTGCACCCCTCTCTGCCTTGAGAACAGCATGCTCCAACAGTGTGGCTGCTCCTTCCACTCGGCCCCGAAACAAGACATGTGGAGTCAACACAAGATGTGCTGAACCCAGAAGAGCTGCATATGACTGAGACCTAAGGAAAGTCTTTTGTATTAAGTCACTGAAATCTGAGAGTTATATGCTGCTGCAACAAAAACTATTACATTATATGATCATAGCCAAGTTACTTTATCATTCTTAATTTTATCTGCTGCCTCTGTAAAATGGTAATAATCACCTACCACTCACATTTCAAAGAATGAATGTGTGTGTGTGTTATGTGCTTCACATAGTACCTGGCATACAGGAAACACTCAATGGCTGTAGCTATTAAAATTCCTCTAATCTATCAGATAGGCAAGGTTCTAATAAACAGATCATAAAAGTGAACTCAAATTCCAGATTACGGTCTGAAGTAAAACACAGAAGCTGTGAGAGTTTGTGGTGCACAGAGGAGCTAAGGATACCAGAAATGCGACCCCTGGTTAACACAGGGAAGGAGAATATGACACAAGAATACAACTGTGTTTTCAGACGTATGAACCTAACACCTAATGTACAGAACAAACGACTGGTTGAAAAATTGAAAATCTAGTTACCTAAAGTCCTAGCTAAAGAAATGAATGCAAGTGAGCAAAGATCCTTGCATGACAGGAACAGTCTGTTAAGCTGTGACCTTCATGGGGAGGTAAGGAAGCCAACACACATTCAATCTAAAAATCCCATCTGCAAAGAGACTAAGAATTTCTTGCCTTCCCCCTTGACAGTGCTTAATCAGTGCTGTGGTCAGGACAGGCTTGAAACCAGCACCACATACTCAACACTCCCTTATGAAAAGACACAGAAGGTCGCACCAACTTCATCCCCTCATTTGATGGTGTCTATTGATGTCCAAAGAGAAGAGGGATCACCTTACAGTGACCCACTTCAGAACCAGATCTCCAGGAACCCACTTTATCTCTAAACACAAACACCCACAGCAGCCTGGCTCCGAAGTATAACACTGCTTGGACATTGTTTAGAAAGAACGAAAGCCACACTTTCTACTACAATTCCAAGGCAGCAAGGCCACATTAACAGGAACTAGTTGTTTGTTGTTAGTTATTTTTCATTATTCTAATCGTGGTACGAAACACCATTTTAACAGAGAGCCTTTCAAGAAAACAGTAGAAAATGCCTGATCACCCAGACATTTTTGAAATCTTAGTATAAACAGATTCTTTCACTAATGAATTATGCCAATTAAGAAATGCCCAAATCAATGGGATACAGTATAAATATTTCCATTACACAATTAGACAATGATTATATATCCAAGCAATGCCTCTTAATTGGTTCATAATCATTATGAACCGTATCAAAACTTCAATAAGCGTAAGAAAACCTGTAAATTTACCTGACAAATTTACAGAAGCAAACCAAACTACTCAAAACATGTAGCTATCCAGACTTTCTCATCTCATCACTTCTTGAGGGAACTAATTAAAACATTTTGTCTTTCATGCAAAATGATCATTTTCCTTAGAAAAAACATATACACATGCTTTGGTCACACTGATACACACACAGTGAGGATGAAAAACAAAGAATAAAAACTGGTTTAACTTTTTTTAAAGAGGAAGCATGTCCTGACCAAAACTGTAAGTGCAATTTTGACAACCGTCAACCTTGATCTCCACTCTACAGTCAATTCATCTGAGATATTTTCTACAAAAAAAAAAAGGACTTCACTAACCCAGAAGTTCTGATGTATCAGTCACAAGCTGGACTCAAACGCTTCATTACCTAGGTTTTAAAGGTGGGATGAGGCTTATTAAGTTTACTTGCTTTGCCCAGGAAGAGAAACACGTGAACTGCTTTCAACTACTACGGAGTTTCTCATTCCATCCACTGCTGCACTACTTCTGATGAGCTGTATCTAGTCCGTTTCTTTATTTAGCAAGTTTTACGTATTGATTAAAATACAAGTTTGGAAACCCCGTTTGCCAAGTAAACAGCACACAGATTGTTTTCTGATAAAAATGACAAATGCCTTAACTGCATTTCTTTTTTGAAATTCTATCGTGGACTTCTTAGTTGGTCAGAATGCCTCTTCTTCCAAAAGATACAAATTAGTGACACTCCATAGCGTCACATTTAACAGTGGTCTGGGTCATCTCATCAACTCCCCAGTCTGCCCACGTTTACTTTTACCTTCTCCAGCCTCTCAAAGTACTCCCTGAGGAACGCCATGGGCCTCTCGGGCCGAGCAGTGCACAGCTGCACGATGGAGTCCTTCAGCAGGGCCTGAATGTTGTGCTTCTGCACGTAGAGCTCGCACTCCCGGAGGCTGCGCTCTTCCTCAGTGGCTGCAGAACTGCCGGACGCCATGGCTCTCGTTCTCTACGAGGAGAAAGACACACGTGTGCTTGTGCAAACTGTTTATGAAGAGCAAATAAATGCCAATCTGGCCTTTAACTTAACAAATTCATTAGGACTGATTCACAGGAGTTTTTTTTCCCTCCCTAAATAGATTTTTTAAGGGAGGTAGAAGCTGAGGAATAAGAAGATATGTAAAGAAATGGCATTCTTCCAAAGCAGTGTTTCATTCAGTTCCTGCTACAGGACCTAGACTCCGCAGACAGCAACAGTAAAAGGCAATAACCTCAGCTCCGGGGAGGGAGGGGAGGGAGCGTGAGCCACGACCCCCTGCAGAGGCGGACTGCTGAGCAGTCAGGCCCTTAAGGGAATCTCATTCAATTCTCCCCCTGCAAAAAAAATTTACCATGACGTGGGCAGTGTGTAAATGGTAAACAGGACAGAGAATTACCAGGGCACACACGCAGGCTCTACGTGAAAGCACGTACGCACAACGAAGAGCATCTGACACTCCCTATGTGAGACTCCTGCCCTACAGGACTGTCCTAATACCACCCAGCAAACCACTGGGCAAAGGGTCTGATCAGGCAACTACTGGCGTCATCAAAAACTTTTAAAGCACGAAAGAAATCCCAGATGAGTTTTAAAAGCCATCTTTTATTCCAGAGTCCTTTACCAGATTCTAGCCCTAAATGATAACACACTTAACCCACTGGTAAGAGGGAAAATCCTTAATAGAAAAAAATATATATCTTCTCAAGTAAACTATAAAAGATTTAGACAGGAAAATGCCAAAACATTTTCTTAATCTGGACAGGAAATATTAAAATACATTAAATTTTAAACTTATGCAGAGAGTCAACAGATACACTACACTTAATGAATATTAGAGGACTCGAACTACCTCGATGTGAAGTAAAACAGAGCTGTAATAATGGGCAGCTAACCTTACCTTGGAATTAAAAGCTCAGTAATTTAACAACAGAATCATAAACTGTTACCCTTCTAACTCCTAATTACTAAACAAGTAGCATTAGAAGGCAAAAGCGAGGTCCTCAACTAAAATCAATACCAATCAGACCTTTCCAAATATAATGCACACAAAACTACTGAAATGAAACTGCACATGTAAAAGCACAAAGAAATGCCAAAATAAAGGGCTAAAGTGCTACACTATTACTCACGTTGCTTTGGCAACTTTCATAAGGGTTCATGAAGAGCAGGTTAATTAACAGACCCTGCAAAGTATGCAGCTCACCCACAACACACAGTCAAGGCCGCACAAGCAGCAATCTGCTACTTGATGGACTTACACAACACCAGACATGTTTCCAGGTCAATCACATGAACTGAGACTATCCTTCAGTAGCATTTTATGCATTTCTGATAATACTGAAGGCCACCAGGAGCAATGATAAATCAGATCTTTTACACTTCACAACATTCAGACATTTTTCGGGAATATCAACGCAAGTATTCAACTGACCAGAGAAATAATTCAAAGATTAGGGAGAACAGGGGTCTAAGGAATGAAACTGCTTTTTGTTTGAAATAAAGTAATATATTAAAAAGACCAAAAAGCAGACACTGCAGTCACCATGTGAACCCCTGAATTCCAAATTTCATGGCCTTAACAACAATCGAATATACTTAGATCGACTCTGTACTTGTACTCACTCTGAAAAGCTCAACAATGCAGCTTCTCCCTCCAAAAATTATTTAATACTCTAAAATGTTTCACTGCGTTGTCTCTACACCTAAGAAAACAGGTTACTTTGGAAATTCAGTTGTGATAAAAAGCAGTTTCAAAAGGATTATATGCTAGGAAATATTGAAAACACTTAGACTCTTGTTAATTCAGGCTGCACCCCCCCCCCCTCGCCCCCCCACGCCCCAGCCAGGATCACCTCCTTGGAGTCGTCTGGAGAAGTGTTAGCTTTCTTTCCTCTGCTGAGACGACCAACCCTTTGGGATTCTCTCAAGCAGTTAAGCCTTTTGGCATCACACCTGAACTGTGCTGCAGGGGTTAACAGGTACCGCGCATTTTCGAGAGGAAGGACGGGAGAGTGCCCTTCAGTTCGCTTAGGCCACAGTCATGGCCACAAAGTGAAGAAGAGAGGCAGATCCTTCATCCCACCCTAATCGTTAAGGCTACACTGGTTGGCCAGGCCGGATCGGGAGGAGAAAAAAAAAAATCGGGAAAGGGAGGGAGATTAAAGGGGAAAAAAAGGAAATTTAGGAGACAGACTAAAATCGTGGAGGGTGGGGAGGAAGGTAGGGAAACCCGCAAAGGAGGAAAAGCGATTTCTGGAGGAGAAAGGGGAGACATTAGAGAGGAAAACAAGAACTGCTGGGTCTCACGATCAGCCAGAAACGGCAAGGGAAACCATGGCCAATGCCGGTAAAATTCGAGCTGTTGTCCTTCAGGAAACGAGGGAAAGCGAGCGAGGAGGCCCCGGCGCGCGGGGCGGAGGCGGCGGGGGTGCGTTGGCCGCGGAGGACCGGTGAAGGCCGCGCAGGGCCGGGGGCCTGAGCTACGCGAAGTGGGGGGGAGCGCGCAGACGGGCGGTGGGAGGTGGAAGGTGGGGGGGGGGGCGGGGCGGCCGGGAAGCCCGGCACCAGAGCGGCCGTTCCTGGGGCCTAGGGGTCCTCGGAGGTGCAGAATCTGGGTCGGAGGCACCGCCCGGGGATTGAGGCTTGCGGGAGGCGCCGGCCGAGGAGGGCAGGGGGTGCGGCCGTCCCCCTGCAGGTCGCTCCCCGTGACGCCATCTTGGATCGGTCCAGCGCCCCCAAACGGGCAGCGGGGCGGCAAAGCTCGCCGCACCAAGGCCCCTAGTCGACTGCACTTACCTGGAGATGGGAGGCGGCGAGCACGGGACTGCGGGCGCGGGTCTTCTGCTTGCCGAGCTCTCTTAGTGTCTCGCTCCCAGCCCGACTCGACTCTGCGATAGCGGCTCCGCGGCGGTTCCACCGGAAACGGCCCGGGAGCAGCCAATCACCGCTCGGCTGCTAACGTCAATGCGCCTCGCTCTGGCCAGAGCTGTCGCCTTGACAACCTTAAAGGCGTAGCGGCCCCAGTTTCTCCCCGGCCCCTCCTCGAAGGACCCCGGTCCCACTTCACCCTCGAATCTTGCTCTTTCTGCTCCTTTCCATCTTACCGGATCCTTCCTTCTCTACAGCCCTTTGCTCACTCCTCTCTCTTCTCCTTTTCCCACTCGAAGCCGGCGCTTCCCTCCTGTTCACCTGTCCCTCTTTACCTGCTCCTCTCTGGATGCCTCAGGTCCGCTGTAGTCTTCTTTCTGCTCTTCACTCCCTCTCCGCGCGGCTTTCAGGATCTCTCTTCTCTCCTTGCCTCCTTCTCTTCTCCTCGCTCTCGCTCGGGACTGCCTCACCCTTTTCTACCTCACCCTCTGCCTTCTTCCCTCCCACTCCCCACCCTCTCTCCACCTTCTCCCCGCCCAGGCCCACGTGGGGCGTCTCAGATGACAGGTGGGCAACTCCGCCCCGTGGACCCGCAGGGGGAGGACGCGGGGCCCCGGTGGAGAGATTCGTGCCTTTTTCAGGCCCCGAGGAGGCGGCGGCCCCCGCGGATCTGCGGCAGCTGCGCTGCGGGCCGAGCGCGGGCGGATGCCCGGGATGTGCACGCCCGACAGTGCATCCTGTGCCCCGCCAGAGCTGCGCGGGCCTCCGGGCTCCGGCCGACCATCCGGTCCAGGAAACCTGAGCCCTGCCAGGTGTCTCCTTGGCAGATCGAGCTGCTCTCCCTTCTGGGGGTGCCGTCGCCAGTAGAGGCCATACCGTCCCCATGGGCAAGAAACTGGAAAGGATTTTGTGAGGGTCCAAGATTGGCCTGAGTCCTTCTAGAATTATCATGCCCAACCCCGCATGGTGAGAAGTATAAAGTGTACAGATTGGCACAAACGTTCTGTGTCCACATGAAAAATCTCTACTGACCGCAAAAACTGCACTAATGGAGGATGATTGCGGGAGGGAGAGCGACTTTATTCCTTCAGCCATTTTTTCCATCAGAATATCTGCCCGTGGAAGAAGAAAGGGGCAGGGGACAGTTATATATATACATAGTCGCTAAATGAATGCAGATGACCCTTGGAGTACATGTATCCTTGTGTCTGGTACGAGGTGTACTCGCATGGTATATGGCTCAAGGGCTGCATGTGCAAATGCAATGGATTTAAAACTTAATCTCACCAATAATTTTTATATAGATTCCAGGTTGAAATAGTAATATTTTGGATATATTAGGTAAATATGATTAAAGTTTAATGTCACCTTTTTTGATTTTTAATGTAGCTGTTAGAAAAATTTTCATTATCTATATGACTGGTGTTATATTTCTGTTGGACAGCACTGATCTAGGAGGCCAACTGTCCCCCTAAATCCACTGGGCTATAATAAGAGTCCTCATTAGAATAGTTTATTTAGTTACATTGTCCCCTGCTTTCTGATAGAGGAAGCACAGGCAACATCAGAAAACCCGATTACGGCTACAGGAGGATACAGGAGGGGCGTTTCTTCTCCCACGGCTCCTTACCCCCACACAGCTGACCACTGGCCTTTTGCCAGGGATGGGTGGAATGGGGGGATTAAAGACAGAATCTCAGTCATATAGGATTTCACCCTTGTCAGTACAAAGAAGAGCTAATAAACTGAACCCTGCGCTGGCAAGCAGGAGAGGGAATTCGATAGTGTTGAGCAGGCCCTGTCCTGTTCGGAGAAGAAAGCAGTTCAGTCAGATAAATCTGAGCTTGGATTCAGGCTCTGCCATCTCCGGTAATTGACTTAATCTCCATGAGCCTCAGTTTCCTCAATCACGAAAGGAAAAGCAGGGTTCTGTAAAATTAACTAGTAAAGAAAATAGTGGCAAACATGTATCAGCACTTGCTATGTTCCTGGCCCTGGTCTAAGTGCTTTACACATAATAATTAATTTAAGCCTCATAATAACACTGTGGCCTAGGTATTTTTGCTGCTGTTATCGTCACAGAAGGAAAATGAGGCATGGGGGAGAGATGTGCTCAGGCTTGCACTGGCAGCGGTCTTCATCAGCCTCCTTTGCAGCGTATATATAAATGAAGTGCCCAGCACGGTGTGGGGGCACATAAATAAATGTTAGTTTGCTTCCCATATTTCCTCCCCCTTCCTAAAGAACTACCCCAACTTCGAGGTCAAGACTGAGTTGTACTGTGTCCCACCATTACTGTTACCTTCCAAAGACCATCAAGACACTTAGAATAAGGAAGCACACAGCTGGTGACATTGAACTGAGTGTTTTGAGTGACAGTTGCTTCCTCGCTAAAGCCTCTAGTGTGTGTGTGTCCCCATTCAGCTGCGTTCAGGCGCCAGTCCAGCCACGGGCCATTTCCTGTATCAGTCGTGTTCAACCTTGTTCTCGCTGCCAGATCCTCCTGCTAGGGCTTTAAAAGACAAAAAGGGATTTAGGCAGTCAATAGTTGAGCCTGGGGACGAAGAGTTCACGGAGACAGCTGTTCTGAAAAACCAAACAGCCTCAGTGGTTTCCACAGGGTGTGAATGCTGCTTCAGTGCCACCAGGTGGTTGTGGGGATAACAACTTGTAAATCACATTTCAGAAAGGATCACGGTTCCACTGTAGTTTCTGTGCTTTCCCCTCTCCAGGGCCCTTCTGTCCGTGACTCCGAGGTCCGTTGGCCTGTCCTTTGGCCTGTGTCCTTGGAAAGCTCAACCAAGTACATTTCTAAGGTAGTGGGGTTTTAAGTACATTTTTCTCTTTAAAACAAAACTCCTTAATGGTTGTTACAATATCTGTGAAACAACAGCGAACAATTTGAAAAACAAACATCAGCGGTGCATTTAATAAGCAGAAGTAGAACTAAGAACCGAAACATTGAAGGAGGGAATACCTCGGTGGCCCACTTCTTAGTGTTTCTTATGGTTTAACATGTCCACTGGCTAAGGACAGAACCGTATAGCTGAGAGTTCCAAGGGGAACTTTTCAGACTATCAACACCTATTTGTGGTCTGCAGTGGAGCTGAGGGCTTCTGCTTCCTGTGGAACCCATGTAGCGGTTTCAGAGCTAACTCAAGTTCAGCCAGCATGCAAATCACAAAGGTCTTCCTTCGTTCTCACTGGCACATGCTTATCTAAACAGAGAATGGTTGTTTATCTTGAGCAAAACTGAGAACATCAACCACGAAACCAGAAGAGTGGCAATCTTGGGTCCTAATAATAAAGAGATTTCCAAGTAAAAATATCTTCATCCTCCCTGGCTAGTGGCTCAGTTGGATGGTGCGTCATCCCATAACACCAGAAGGTTGCAGGTTTGATCCCAGGTCAGGGCACATGCCTGGGTTGCAGGTTCAATTCCCAATTGGGGTGCATACAGGAAGCAACCAGTTGATGTTCCTCTCTCACATCAATGTCTGTCTGTCTGTCTGCCTCTCTCTCTCGTTCTCCCTTCCTCTCGAAAATCAATAAAACATATCCTTGGGTGAGAATTTTTTTAAAATTAAGTCTCTAGGCTCCTGTTTGGATAATTAGGAAATGACCTATTAGCTAAGGTACAGTCGTCATATCATCCAAGAAGGGAAGACCATGAGAATGACCACGGTCACCCAGTCAATAGTCACAACTGCATACAGAGCGCAATCTGGCTGGCAACACTTTGGCCACCTCTGACCCACGCACACCTAAAGGTGGCTGCGTGGAGCAGGGAGCGCTGATCAGGGGCCACCACTCACAACTCCTCACTCCCCAGCTCGGTGGCCACATCGTCTTGTATAGAGGATCAGCATAAAATACTCTCCTCTGTAACTTCAAGAAAAGCATAGAAAAATTTCCAGTACCTACACTGAGGAACCCTAATGCCCTTTCCACTTCAAAATAAACATCCTACGTAATCGTCTTCATGGCGGTTATCGGTGAGCCTTAATAAGCAGCTGTGGCTGGCCCTTCTGTACTGAATCCTGGCTTGCTGCCCTGGCCCTACCGGCTCCTAGATTTGGATCCTAGGATGGAATTCAGTGCCCCATTTCTGAATGTTTTCTCATCTGTGGTTGCCAAAGTTGTCTTATCTACTTCTTTGCCTCTCCTTTCTCTCCTGCCTCCTGCCTCCATGGCACCCCTGCCCTCTGAATTGAGTTTGGCATTCTGGATTTTCAGCTAGCCCCCTGGCCATGACCCTGGCTCTCACAGACCTACCTGATCCTTAAATCTCCTTGGTACAGTCTCATTTCCTGTCCCAGCATTCCCCTGCTCTTCCCCATTGTTTTTACCACCCATCAATTCTTCAGTCTTAGCCAGGTATATAATGGGTTAGCACTTTAGGCCAAGCACAGATTCCTGAAACACCCCATAATTTAAGACTGATCCTGAGATGGCCTGGTGGGTATTGTTGGTTACCAGGTAAAGTAGTGCCACCAAGTGGAAAATAGTAGAAACAGCTTGAGAGTCACTCCAGTTTTGAAATCAGGTGGTTGGAACTTTATTGCATCATCTTATTTCATATGTGCATCATTTGAGAACTCAAGGCACATTGTAGATCAAAAATGTAGGCATTAGAATCAATCACTCTGATTGATTCATTCAATAAGAGTTTACTGAGCACCTAGTCTACCAGAAATTGTAATAGTTCCTACAAGAGTGAGCCCCGCATAGTCCCTGGCCTCTAGGGGAACACAGGAAAATACACATGGGGGAGGGAGAGAAGTGAAGGTAGTCAGGGATGGCTTCCCATCTCAGCTGAGATAAGAATGAGGAAGATCTGGGGGCCTGGTGGGGGATGGACACTTCTCAGAGAGAAAAAACTTACACAAAACTCCCAGAGATAAGAGGGAGCAGGGTGCAGGCCGGGCATTTGGGAAACTGCAAGTAATTCAGGACACACGGAAGCAGATACTGTGTGAGGGCCACTGGCAAAAAGTGAGTTTGAAGAGTCCGTAACAATAAGGCTGACATACACGTAGAGTGCTTACTTTGTGCAGGGACTGTCCTCATGTGTTACATGAGTTAACTCACCAGAGCCTTGTGGTAGGCACTCTTGTTATCCCCATTGTACAGATGAGGAGTCTCGGGCATAGAGAAGTTTAATAATTTGCCCAAGTCATGTAGCTAGAAAGAGGTAGGTCTGGGGGGTAAACCAGGACCTTGAGCCAAGCTAATGAACTTGGGCTTTCGTCTGAGAACACATGAAACTCTTCAAGGAGGGGAGCGACCTGATCAGGATGTGCTTTAGAAAGATTCTAGGATGCCAGCATGTTCTCTGATGTCAACAAGATTGAAATCAAGGATGTTTGAGAGTCCACACTGGGAGATGACGCCAGCAGACATCAGAGGCAGTCCAGGAAGCCAGGGGGCAGCAGCAGGGGTTGGAATCAGGGTCAGTGCCAGAATTCCAAGAACTGCGTGGGGAGCTGCCAGGACCCCGGAGGAAAGGGCAGAGGGTGTACACCTGTCTGCCTCAGCAGAAACAGCCACCCACCTGCCTGAGACTCCCTGCCTGGTTTCCAGACTGACCCCTCATCTTTTCCGAGTCATGCTCTTGCATCCACCCTAGATTCTCGCCCAATGTTCACAAAAGGACGGAAGGAACATTACAGTGAATAAGCCTATAATGAAACTGTATTAAGGTGTGAATGAGAATAAACACTAAGATCAGAAAAAAACATAAATAAGAGCAGAAATCAGGCTTAGATGGCAGATCAGGGGGAGAGGGGAGGATACTGAAACACAAATGTTCGAGCTGTAAAGTTCTACCGTTGGAAGGAGGGAAGGAGGAGGAGAAGGAGGGGGAGGGGAAGAGAATTAAGAATCTCCTTATAATCAAGAGCTGGAGCCTACTCACACTATAGCAGACTTCAGCCTGCCGATTTTCATAAAACAATCCCCTGGAAAGCCATTATGTTTCCAAGACGCCATAATGATGCAGGCATTCAAAAAAATCTCGGGGGGTCCCCTCCGCCTGCTCCAGCCATCAGTCAGACTAATGTGAAACTGATTGCAAAGTTGGCTAGCTCCTGAGAGAATCCTTTCCTTTTGATCAATCAACAGCTCAAAGAAACACGAAACACGGTAGGGACGGTAGGCCTTGATCACTGAGCCCTTTTAACGTACATTTCTTTAGAATGAACAGAATGAATACAATTTTTTCAAATGAAGAAAATGTAGCTCTTCAGCCTTGGCAAGACTATTTAGAATGTTTCGCCCTTTATTCACCCCAACCCCTCATCTCCAAAAGCTGCAGCAGCTAAATGAAGTACCTACCTCTGCGATTCAGGCAGCATCTCCATTTGGTAAACACCGGGAGAGAGGTTAGGAGAGTTTAGAAGGTCCTATTTCAGAGTCAAAGATCCAAGCGTCGACACAACAAGCGGTCACTAAAAGAGAAATATTTTTAGAAGGCTTAACTCACTAGAAATAACAGATGCCTTCTCCTTTTTACCTTGCCCTCTCTCTTTTGCGAGCAAACCTCCTGCTGTATTAATTATTGTAATACCATCCAAGGACCTGGAGTAACTCCGAGGCCTAAGGTAATTCCTTGCACGGCAACAGCTGGTGCAGCGGCCACTGGGCAGTCATCTGTTTGTGGAAGGGAAGTCCATTACGGTCTCCCAGTCTCCACCTCTGTTGAGCTTAATTTAATTCTAGACAAACAGGCCTGTGTGCGCAAAGCACTTCTCTTTTCAGAAGTTTTCCAACATGATTTGGTGGGTGAAGTCATCTATTGTAATTAGCAGAAAGGTGCCCCACAGTCTGCCCTTGAATTCAGCAAATCATAGAAGGTCAGGTTGTTCTTTGAGTCCTTGGTAGAACATACATCTGTGATGTCTTTATATATTCTTAGGTATTCCACTAGACTGCCAATTTGTTAGTGCTTTGCTCTTCTGGTAGAAAATAAATTTACTTATTTATTTTTTAAAAGAATTTACTTATTTATTTTTAGAGAGAGGGGAAGGGAGAGAGAAAGAGAGGGAGAGAAACAACAATGTGTGGTTGCCCCTTGTGCGCCTCCTACTAGAGACCTGGCCTGCAACCCAGGCATGTGCCCTGACTGGGAATTGAACCAGCGACCCCCTTGCTTCACAGTCTGGTGCTCAATCCACTGAGCCACACCAGCCAGGGCAAGTAGAAAATAAGTTTAAAGTGAATAGAGCAAATATAACTTTGACTTGGACAATGAAATTTAACACCATCCAGTGAATCGCCACTATGATTTTCATGACAAATACAGGGACATTGTCTTTGTTTGGATGGACCTGAGACTTCACCTGGACCCAACCTTCATTCTGTTTTATCAGCCCTTTCTGCCTAAGTTGATGAGCCTTCAAAACCATCTGATAAAGGGCATCTATGAAAAACCTGCAGCTGGCCCATAGTAAGTGCTCAAAAAACATCAACCATGATTATTTTTATACAGAAGTTCTAAGTTACAGGCTGTCAAAACCATCAGCCTCTTTCCTTATGGCACCATCTTGCTAACTGCCACTCACCTTTCAACGTTCAGCTCAGACTTGTCCTCCTGGAAGACATCTCTCTGCTCCCTGGGCAGCCCATACCTCACCCACTGGAGCACACAGCCTCACCACCCTGCCATGAACCATCCCCTGGTCTGTGTCTGCTCTCCCCACTGACTTAGAAACTCTAAAGGTAGCTCTTCCATTATGTAGCTCGACATGCAGAGTGGTGCCTAGCACATACTTAGCACTCAATACACCTCAGTCTCCTTTCCCTTGATCTTCATGGCTCAGCTCAAGTCCTACCTCATCCAAGAACTTTTTCTTGTCAATTCAACCTCCTACTGTCTCTCCTCACTGCAACTTTATTGAGATATTATTGACAAATTAAAATTGTATATATTTAAGGCACACACGGTGGCATGTTGATATAAGTACACCTTAGGTAATGATTACCACAGTCCAGCTAATTAAAATATCTACCACCTCACACAGCCACCATTCATGTGTATGCACGTTTGTGGGTACCACTGGTTTTTACGTATTCCAGTCGTCTTTGCATCACCGGTACCGAGAACATAGTAGGTGCTTTAGTAATGGCACATGAATAAATGAATGAATGCCTGGCTGAATGGGTAACTATCAAGATGGATGACTATGATCAAGAGGAGTATTTATGCCTGCCAGAGTTCTGGGCAAAATTACCCCTAAGTTAAGGCAATCAACCTGGAAAACCACCTGAATACTAACTGAACAGAAGTCCTACAACTTAGGCTAGGAAGAAGAGGTCACACTGAGACTGAATCATACCTTTAAAAAAGAAAAATATCTGTCTGTCTTCACCTGGAAGTTTTGGATTAAATATAATGGTGTTTTTAGTGCATACCTAAGCTTTTCATGGAGGAAGGGGAAACCTCAGGAGACAAAAACATGGCAAAGGTGTCCTGGCCAGTGGGCTAGGCATGCAAGAGGCCACCGATCGATGTTTCACTCTCTCTCTTTTACCCTCCCTTCCCCTCTCTCCAATAATAATAGTAATAATAATAATAATAAATATGGCATAGGCAGATGTGGCAGATAAATAGCACAAACGAAGAGTGTTGAAGCTCAGCCTTGCAAGCGGGTGAGCTGATGCTGTGACTGGCTAGGGAACACCATGGCCGCTAGGCCTGGTGAGTGGCAGGCTTAGGGTTCCCAGCCGACAGAGACGCTGGAGATGAAGCCTTGGACCTACACGAAGCAGGGAGTTGAAACCAAGACCCCACATAAAACTGTGGTCTTTGAAACTCCACCACCACAGGGAAAGGGTAGGAAACCATTCAATAACTCAGGAAGACAAAGAAGCTTTTCTTCTGAGTCCTGGGTAAAATGGAAACTCTCCCCAGAGAAACTGCAACCTCCAGGCTGTATTGCAAGAGGGTTTAGGCTTCGGGTGTATAGGAGCTGAGTTGTCTGTGAACCCTTGAACCGATAAATTAAGTTTTTTAAAAAGCCCAGGATAATGATATCTCTGGGGAATAAGCTGGTGCAGCCACAATGGAAAAGACTTGGAGGTTCCTCGAAAAATTAAAAACAGAACTGCCAGATGACCCAGCAATTCCACTTCAGGGTATTTATCTAAAGAAAACAAAATCACAACTCAAAAAACATATCTGCATTTTTGTGTTCATTGCAACATTATTTGCAATAGCCAAGACATGAAAGCAAACTTTGTGTCCATCCATGGATGAGTAGATAAAGAAAAATGTCACACACACACACACACACACACACACACACACACACACACACAGGAATACTATTCAGCCATAAAAAGGAAATCCTGTCATTTGCCAACAATACAGATGGATCTTGAAGGCATTCTGCTAAGTGAAATAAGACAGCAAAAGACAAATACACAAAACCTCACTTATATATGGAAGCTCACTTATATGTGGAATCTTAAAAAACAAAGAAACATAACCCCAACAATAAACACTGAGAACAGATTGGGGGTGGCCAGAGGCAGACGGAGGGGGTTGGGCAAAATGGGTGCGTGCCGGGGTCAAAACGCACGAACTTCCGGTTACAGAACAATGAGCCCTGGGCCATCACGCACAGCATGGCGACCACAGGTAACAGTGCTGGGCTGCATATTTGAGAGCAGCTAAGAGATCAGATCTTAAAAGTCGTCATCACACCCACGTGCGTGGTGTTGGATGTGAACTAGACTTCCTGTGCTGGTCATTGTGCAGTGCATACAAACATCAAACCGTTACATGGTGGTACGCCTAAAACTAACGTGACATTCCTTGTCAATTACATCTCAAGAAAATAACTAAGAGTATACCCAAAATGGCATTGAAAAGTCGAAAGCAAAAAAACGGGAGAGGATACATTAGGTAAAACCAGGCAAAAGAAAGCTCCAGCTGGGCCGCGCCCCCCGCAATCCCGAGGTCTGTCTTGCATCAGCAGTGCCTGGAGGAGCAGAGCCAGGGACGCCCCTTTTGCAGCCTCCCACCACCCTCCGACCTCCTTTCCACTCGCCACCTTCAGAGCCACCTCAGACACCCTCAGCCTCTGAGCCCCGCCGATACTGGTTGCGACCTGACCTCATTGCCGAACACCCGGGAGCGCCCAGACTCTTCAGAATGACTCCATCCTGGTGGAGGTGGCAGTCCGGCGCCTGGTCACCTTGCCTCTGCGGGCCGCCCACACCTCCCTCTCTCTGGGCTTCTATTTCCCTCGCGACAATGTGGCTCTGGAGGGCGTGGGCCACAGCTTCCGCGAACTAGCCCAGAAGAAGCGCGAGGGCGCTGAGCATCTGCGGAAGATGCAAAACCAGCGAGGTGGCCACATGCTCTTCCAGGAGGCGCTGAAGCCGGCCCACAGCGAGTGGGGTGACACTCAGGCCGCCATGGAGACCGCCATGGCCGTGGAGAAGAACCTGACCTAGGCCCTTTCGGAGCTGCGTGCCCTGTGTTCTACTGGCACAGACCCCCTTCTCGGTGACATCCTGCAGAACCACTTCCTGGAGGAGCAGGTGAAAACAGGTGGGCGACCACCTGGCTCAACTCTGAGGGCTGCGGGGCCCCAGGCTGTGCTGGGCGACAGTCTCTTCCAAAGACTCACCCTCAAGCACAACTCCGAGCCTCTGGAGCCCAGAGGCCTTTGAGGGGTCCCTCAGGGTCCCCCTGGTGTCCTGCTTCTGACTGAGCCTCTCCCTGCAGCCCTTTAACCACCCTAGAGCCCTTGCCCATGCACTGGACCAAATGAAAATTATCAAGCTTTTGTAACAAAAAGGAGAGAAAGCTAAAGCTATATTAATATTGGACATAAAAAGAATTGAAGACAAAAGAGTATTAGGAATAAAGAGAGATAATGTATGGTGATAAAAGAACAGCATCCTGGGAAGAAGGAAAGATTCTACTTACACATACCTAACCACATGGCCTGAAAAACAGATGCAGCAGTGGGACAAAGACCCGGATAGACTTAACAAGAAAAATGCCAGATCCACATGAGGAAACCAGAAACACCCCTGCAGCACCCCAAAGAATATTGGAACAAATGGAAAGGCATAGCATTGTTCAAGGACACCCCAACAATGCTGCTGTCCCCTCAATAAATCTATACATTTAACTTGAAAAAGATGCAAAAGTTTATATTTTTGTTTTGTGCTTTGTCTGAGTTTGTTCTTGCTGTGTTTCTATAATAAGTATGCTCTTTGCTAGAAGCTTTGAGTAGATACTTCCAATTAGGTTAAGGAACTTCCTTTCTATTCCCGGCTGGCTGAGGATTTTTATCATGAATGAATTTGAAATTCATCAGCCCACTAATATGTTAAAATTGCATTAAATGTATTAATTTTCAAATGTTCAACCATCCTCTTTCATGATGGAAATAAATCCGATTTAGATTTCATCATTTCTAAAAGACATTTTTAAATGTTTTAGTTACTTAGTTAAGCAAGAGGAAAGCTCGGGTGTCTCATTTCAAACGTTGGAGTTCTGTGGCTTTTATTTGATGAGCCGATTGAGAAGCCCTGATGGGGCATTACGAGCAAGCAGCCACCTGACTTCCTGCCCCTCTGACCGCTCATCACAGGACCGGAGGCGGCCCTGCGGCTGCCAGCCTTCTCACTATGTGTGACATCAGGCAGCCGGAGATCAGGCCAGCCCCTGGGGCACTGCTGTCCCAGTGGCCTGGCTCTGAGTCCTCCCTGCACTCACATGGGACGTCCAGCGCAGGAACTAACCTCCTGTCGGCACCCTTGTCACTCCTTAGGGAGCACACCTCATCTTTTTAAAAACAACCACGGAAATGACAGCTGACACCCTACCTTTCCAAAGGCTCAGCCCAGGAAAAAGCAGAGCCGAGCTGACTTAATGCTCTAAATTTGGAAATTTTCCAGGCTTAACATTTTTCGGCTGAGTCGAAGATGCTAAACTGTATAGAGCTATGTGTCCTATAAAATAGATACAAAAATATTTTTAATGGCTTTCAGGTGAGCAAGAATCAAAACATTATCAATGAACCATTGAGAGCTGAGATCGTAAGGCAACAGGTATTTCTCTCTCCAAGTGTTCCTTTTCTTGTCAACAAATTTTTAAATTGAACAAGTAATACATGCCGTGCTTAAAACACCAAACGGTGGCAAATTATACAAATGAAGAGTAAGCTGCCTCCCACCTCACCCCCCCTCATCTCCAAGTCTTTGTGAACAGCAATGAACCTGGGAATGACTGTTTCCAATTTCTCCCCATCTTCCCAGAAATCAACAATGAACATTCAGAAGACATAGGGCACTTGATTGGTCAATTGGCAGGTAGGTTGGCAGCTAGATCAATAGTTCTGTCTCTTCATACTAATCAGTTCTGTGTAAGCCTGAATTTAAGTTTAAATGTAAATTTGTACAGTGCTATCTTCAAAATAATCCTTCTCAAAATTAAGAATGATTTACCATCTGGCATTTGCCGAGAGCAGCTGACAGCTTCCATTACATCAATTAAAACCAAAGTTACTGAGAGTGTAAAATGAATGACCTCATAATTAAATTTACAGAGAAGTGAACCAGAAAAACTCAACGATCAATCATGATGTCATATTAACAAATTATTGTGTCATATAAATTATGACCCCAAAATGTTAGGTGTTTGGTTTTGGTTTTGTTTTTTTTTGTCATTTGTAAGTTTATGTTGGTACTTGTGTATCTCTCTTATCCCCATTAGGCTTTATAGTAACACAATATTTTTAAATAAAGTAGCTTTAAAAAAAACTCATTAACACAGTCAACAGTACAATGATTACCAGGTGAAAGGATAGGAGGAGGTAGAAGAGTGTAAAGGGGGCCAAATGGTGATGGAAGGAGACCTGACTTGGGGTGGTGACCACACAATATAATATACAGATGATGTGTTATAGAACTGTACACCTGAAACCTATATAATTTGATTCACCAATGTCACCCCCCAAAATTCAATTTTTAAAAAATTAATAGAGACAAAAGAAAAATAGCTTCACATTTTAGTGCCTTTAACAGCACTTCTTCCTGCTTTTTGAATGAAGGGCCCTACATTTCCACTTTGCACTGGATCCTGCTTTTCTGTTTTCACCTGCAAATTATGTCACTGGCCCTGGTTGGAAGCTTGGTTGGGTTGTAAAGAGTTGCAGTCTCTCCCCCAATGTGCCTGGGCAGAGAGAGCAGGAAGGTTCTCGGGAGTTTGGCTGTGTCCCCCAGAATGTGGGCAAGAAAGACGTGAACTCAGAGCCTAGTGCCTGCTTCTTACTTCCAGCAGGTGGAAGTGGGTGAGTCTCTACTCCACCCCTGAGCTCCCCAAGGGATGAAGGCTTCGGGAGTCACCAAGTGAGGCTGGAGCCATCTTGAAGGAGCCACCGCCACCTCCAGTGCCACAGAAGACAGAGGCTATGGACGGGCACTGGGCAAGAAGCTGAAAAGGAGCCCCAAGAGGTCATTCACATCAGGAACTAGGCAGGGCAGAGGGTCCCGTAAGAGGCCTCTGAGTAGCCACAAACAGGACCCATGAGAGACAGACTTTTGGAGACATCTGGAGAGCTGCCCTAATGGAAAAGTGCGAGGCAAGAAGCAACTACAAAGGTGTCATAATGAATACATCTCCCCTCTCCTGCTGATCCCATGTCCTGGCTCCAAGCTCAGGAGAAGACGGAGGGGGAAAGGAGAGGTGGGGAAAGAGGGAAAGAAGAGCTCAGAGGGGTTGAATGAGCTCTGAGAGGGACGTTTACTACTCTCCTGAAGAACTAGAAAACAGGGAACCTGCCCACACCATAATTTCTGTAATTATGATTACAGAAAAATAAGCAGCCTCTTGTTAATCCCTCCACTGAGTTCATGTAAGAAACCAGTTACATGTGCACACTCATACACACATTTTCTAACAGAAATAGACCTTACGCTACCTTATGTCTTCCTATAACAACATACATCAGTGGCAGTTCGGTGTCAGTACCCGTGGGACTGTCTTATTCTTTCAGTAACTGCACAGAATGGCATCTACAGATGTGCCGCAATGAGCATAGCCTGTCTGCTATCAACAGTATCTTGTTCTTCAACCTTTTGCTGTAGGTGTACTACTTTTCAAATCAGAAAAAAATGCATTGACTTTTTTTTAAAGTACCCATCACTGAAAGAGAACAAAAAGGAACCACATTTCTTGATTTCTTGATTTATTTGTAAAAAATAACAAGATCGATTTGCACAGCAGACTCTTCATTGTTTCTAGTGCCTCCCCCCCCCCCAACCATGCTGTGGTAATCGACCATCTAAGGGCAAAAGACACATGTCTTGGGGGGGACAGAGATGTGAGCCTGGCAGTCACCACTCCATCGCTGATTAACTTGGTGACCTTGGACACACTGTTTAAGTTTTCTGAGCTTCCATATCTTTGTCTATGAAATAAGGTTGATAACTCCTACCTGGAAGTGTTATAAAGAATATGGATGATCTTTGGAAAATATGGAGCATATAGTACATACTCAGTAACTGCTTTTAGTATTGATGGTTTTGTTTGTGTTTGGATGCAACTGAGTGCAACAGATTGTGAATTTGGGGGTTGCTTCTCCATGGCTCATCACTCAGCATGCATCTTGGCCACCTTTGGCAATGGCACAGTCATGAGGAATACAAACGCATTTGAATATTGAGCTAAGAAAGGATGTCAAAGAGGAAGATAAAGTGTTTAAAGGCAATGTAGTTCAAAGGCAAGAAAAGTATTCTTCTCTATTAATATCGATCATTTGTTCTCAAATTGTGCTTCAAGGATGCCCGGGGCTACCCAAGAATCTCTTGGGGCATCTTTGAAGGCAAAGCTATTTTCAAAATAATACCAAGATGTTATTTGCCCTTTTTACTCCCATCACAAATGCACAGTGGGGATTTCTGAAGCCTGCATGGTGTGTGATAGCAACACAGACTGAGTGCACAACCAGCTGCGAGAACCCAGCTGTTTTCTATTAGGCCAGACATTGAACAGATTTGAAAAAAATGCAAAACGATGCCTCTCCTCAAGAGCCATTAACACTGTATAGTTCATGGACACTTGGTGATAATCCTCATTAAATTTGGACAACATTATTTTTGAAGAGAGGCAAAAAGAGGGACAATAACCCTCATGAGAAGTTAATGGAAGTTAATCATGTTTGTGTGATTTTTTAAGTGATGGTTTCTGTGAATCAATCCGTTGGCAGCTATTCCACGTGTCCCTGTTATGTGATCAAGCATCACGCCGGATGCTGGGAGAAGACCCATGAGACCTTGCCCTTGTGGGGCTTACCTGCTGGGTGGAGGACACGGGCGGCAAATGCACCAACAAGGAAACACACAAGGTGGTTTCGTGTTGGGGGAGCTGCACTGACGGAAAGAAGTAGGCTACCGTGACGGGAATGTGGCTGTGTGATCGTCGGAAATTGCACGCCTAGCTCAAGAGGACCGAAGCGTCTATACGGGGTTCATGGATTCCTATGAAAGAATGGAAAATAACAACCTGCCACTCAAACAGTGAATGCATAAAATGGTGCAAAACAAGTGATTCCTGTCCTTGGTGCAGGGCAAATCTCCTTCTAAAGAACAGCCCTCCCACCATGCCCTGGGAGTTGCTGAAGCAGGATTCTTTCAAGAGCTCAGGAAAAAGAGATCCTATCAGAAATGACAGCAGAAGTGTTGATGTGCTCTGGGATGAAAGTCAGAGGCAGGCAGAACATTCCAGAGAGTGGGGTCAGGGACAGGTCATCTGTAGATAGAGACTGACGCAAACGCCCACATGTGGGAACAGATCCCTGGGCAGAAAGCAGAGAGGGAAGGTATGTCTTGGCCTCTTGGTATCTTTCCTAAAGGCTCCGAAAGAGCCTCTGGAACCAAATTTCCATTAAAAATGAGAAACCCTCCAAAGGGCATCTCCGACCTCAGAGAAATAATGAGAGGTCTAAATCACGCCAACTTCAGACACGCAGCAGTGAAAACTCTCAGTCGCGTTTTGGAAAAACACGCGAGCTTTTTATTCCTCTCGTGTCCTCGAGATGGATAGGGGAAGTAGGAGACCACGGACAAGAGGCACCACAACAAACGGGTGCCCTCCGTTTTAGCCAATGAGCGATGGGCGGCTCCCCTTTCCATCTGTAACGGAGCTTCTCGCTCCGGAGCAAGGGGTGGCTGCCGCGGGGCTGCCGCAGCCCGCTCCCGCCCGCCTGCTTTCTGACGGTGTTCCTGAAATCAAAGGAAAACTCCAAATGCCAAACGGGACGCCTTGTTCCAGTTCTTCGGCATCTGACGCATCCTCGGCGACCCTCTGCCCTTTCTCAGGGCTTCAGCTACTGCCTCTGCGCAACGTCTTTCTCAATCCCACGTCTACCTACCCCCGGGGTATAGATGTCTACCCGCTGCCACCTTAACACACATGGGAGGAAACAAGAATGATCATTTCCACAAAAGCAGGAAAAGCACGGGGGCAAAAAACTTCGGTGTTGTCACAATGGGCCACAGTCCTGATGGTCGTGAGGCACCATCCTCAATGGCCTTTGTCGCAGAGACAAACAAGCATGTATGTGATCATACCCAATAAGGAAGGTCCCTGCATGAGTGAGACGTGTCCAGAGACTTCAGCAATTACTGGGGGTGGCTTTGAAGGGAGAGGCAAGAGCCGGTGAGATGTGGGTAACCAGTGGCACAGCCTCATTTCATGCCAGGAGAGCCCAGCCGACACTGGCCACCAGTCTACATGCTGACCTGTCTCTCCTTAGTCCCGAGTCTAATAGGCCACCAAGTCCTGTAGCCTCCACCTCCACCCCCCAGCTGTCACTGGAGTTCAAGTCTAATCATCACTAACCTGGGCTGATGCACCAGCCTCCTGCCTGGTCTCCGCCTCTACTTCCCCGTCCGTCCGGCCTCTGCAGCCTCCACTTCTGCTGCTGCGTGAGCTTTAGGAGATGCAAGTCTGACTTCGGGGATCACCCTTGCTTACACATTCACACAACTCAGGTGTGTTAAGGAAGTGTACACTGCTGAGCCTACAACCAGTTTGGTCTTTCCCTGGTCATCTGTGTATGGCTTGAGAAGGTCCAGGGAGGCCCAGGGCAGGAGGGAAGGGTATGAAGTCCTGATCAAGCCAAGAGGGCCCACAGCACAAGTGTTCAGCCGGACGTGTTAACATCAGGAGGAACCGGCCAGATGAGAGGCGACTTGTAAAAATAACACACACTATTTTTAAAATATTTCACAATGCAGTCCTCACCCCTTCCACTTATCATGCACTGTTTTCCAACTGGTACACAAGACATTTTCGGCGAGGTGCAGTGTCTCCACTATAAACTGACAGAATTTTATAGTAGGGAGTAGTCGTTTCATCCTGCTTTTCTTAGACTTTGTTCTATGAGACACTGGGGACTGATCGCACCTGCTGGTAAAGACCACTAGGCTCACCCAGTCAGTGCTGGTTTTATTAACTTCCTGCAGCAAAGGACTGGGTACAGCAAAGGAACCAGGGGGCGTTTCCGTGAGAGGCTGGGGGCAGGGGCTTTGTGTAAGGTTTGGGTCCGTGCCCAGCGGTTCTATGGTGGGGTGGGGAGAAGAAACAGAAATCAGGTCAGCTCGGATCTGTTCCAGAAGCAGGTGTTTCATGTCAGAAATCTTTGTTTAGAAGGTAGGAGGAATGGAGTGAGTCTGGGGAAGGCACTGGCACGAAAGCCCTAGTCACTCAGTGTTAGTCCTTTCCCAACTGTGGTGTAGCCTTGAGAACAACGCTGTTTTCTGGTGGCCCCACCCTGGCCTTGTTTATGCCCGTCTGGCGGGGACATCACAGACCAGGCTGATTTCCACCTTCTCAGGTCCCACAAGAAGTTGGTGGGTGTTCCGGGAAGAAGGAGATCTAACTAAGCCTGGGACATGCTTGTTAAACAATGGTAAATAAAGGCCATACTGGGCTTTCTGGCACTTTTAACGTGCTAAAATGAATTTGGAATTTTCCAAGACACCTGCCATTTATTTCCAACATAGCTGCCTGAGGGAGCCTGTTCAAATACAAGTCAAAAAGGCCAGTGGTTTCGCAGCCCTCCCCTCCTCTCCCAGCGTTATGGTTCTGACCTCTTTTCCTATCGATTGTGTCCCCTCCTCCAGCCACTCTGGAAGTGGTAAGCGAAGCCTCTGGGCTTCCCGTGTATAGTAGACAGTAAAGAAGTTTTGGAAGAACACGTGGGGAGCCTTGGAGGCTCTTCTTCCAGGGTTTATAATCAGCTGTATCTTCTCACTCAAGCCAGTCCTTCAAGGTCCACCCACCCGCCTGGAACTGAACACCGTGGGTCACGAGATGGCGCTGTTCACCAAGAATCATGGGATTCTTAGCCCAGGCCTGGCTCCCTGTTCACCAAGAATCATGGGATTCTTAGCCCAGGCCCGGCTCCCGGGAGGCCTTTTCAGTCACCTCCTTCCCAGAGATGAAGGATTCTGAGAAATGGATAACACTCTTCATCATTTCTCAGGCCTAAGAAGAAACCCAGAGTCGTACAGAACCACTTATCAACTAGCCAAACCCGCCACGAATGTAGGAACACAAGATGTTTTTAAATATTAGTAATATCCCCGGCAAAAGTAAGCAAAGCTTCAGTGGCCTTTGACAGCTGCAGGACTCCATAGCCTCCCCTTCGCACTCGGCCTGTGGTTGGCCCTCTTAGCACAATGCTGTCTCTTTCTCTCCACTCCGGCCTCCTTGTCCCAGTACAGGATGAAGTGCAAGATGCTGATTCTCTTTCTAGCCTTGAGCCACAGCAGTCTGAGAGGCAGCGTGGAAGGGTGATGCGGGAGCCCAGCGAAGGGGACTGGGTATAAACTATATCGCCATCACAAACTGCCCTGGACCTTTAGCAACTTCCCTGACATCTCTCAAATTTGGTGTTTGCAGCTCTGTGGTGGGAATAAAATATACGGAGTGGGGCAGATGTAGTGAGCGTTAAATGAGGTGTATGAGGCTTCAGGCCATGCTTTCTGTTTTCCATGTTCAGATATCGCCTACAGTTTAAAATTTAAGTCACAGTGATTGGCTGACCTGCCGAACACTTTTCTGTCATCTCAGCTGGTCTTTCCATGTCCCAGAGAGCCAAAACTCCATGACTGAACCTCTCCATGTTGTCTCAAATAATAAATAGACCCTTAGCTCAAGCTATGTCTGCAAATGCACACATTGAAAGCTACTTTCTTTATGAATACCAGCTGATCAGCAAGTATTTATGGAGAACTTATGACCTGCCTTGGGAGTTTAGGAAGATTATTCTGGAAGCAAAAATAAGACAGATGTGGGAAGAAAATGAAGGCAAAGACACCAGCTCACTCTTCAGTGAAATGTCACTTTCTTGCCCTTGAAAGGAGAAGTATCAGACAAGGAATATTTGAATGGTTGTGGGTTTTGCTCTCTGTTCCCCACCCTCAAATCAATGAGACCAGAAATAATGGCTCCATTTTGGGAATCTTTACACATAAGACTCTTCCTTTCCTGGAGCCTTGCTCTCCCACAAGGACTGTGCCTGCGATTAGAAGGGGAACAGTTCAAAGGTGCCTGCTGCTTGGCCATATCTCTGGCTGGGGACTCCCTGTTTGCCAATCCGACGGGATTGTGTCCTTTCCCAGAAATCCCCCTGCTGTCAACCTCCCGCTCCTACCCTAGAACTGTCTGGCTGGCCACTTGAGCTTCCCTCACCTGTCCCCCAGCCCCAAGACTTGCCTATTCCTTACTGCCCTCAGGCCCTTCCTCCCTGTGCTCTTCTTGCCAAGTCCTGCCATACTCGTGTGCATTATGGCTTTCCTCTCTTTCAGCACGAGTTCTGAGTGTTGGAAAACATCAGAAAAGCAAAAGGAGATTATTTCCTGTGACCTGATTTGATAAAAATAGATTTCATAAAAAGAAGATGAGGCCAGGAGTGGTGTTTGCTCACCTAGTAGTTACTCTAATTATAGACAGTTGGGTGTGATGGGCAGTCGTTCTGCGGGGCATGAGGGTTGCGTCAGACAGGACATCTCATTCCCAGCTTCCCCTGTGAAGGCCCTGCTTGCTCCCCAGTCAACACTTTTAAATTACAACCTGACTGTATGCAAATAGGAAGTCTTCCCATTCGCTGAAGGGGGGCCTCTGCAATTTCTTACGGCCAAGGGCGTTTGAGTCTCAGAGCCCAGCTTTACTCTCCCAAGGTTTTGCTGATTTACTGTTTCCCTGGGGAAAATGGACATTTTGTCTGGGAAAAGATAGACAGTTAGGAATTTTCTATCGGAAAAAAGAGAAAAAGTCTTGTTCCCATTGCAGTAAAGTGTTGTGTTCACCTCCCACCCCCCAATATCTTTTGCTTTTGTTATTTAGCAGTGAAATTTCTGTTTCAAGAATGTGGAAGAATTAAGATGCCATAAATATGCCCAACATTCAAATTAGGAGTTTTCACTCCCATGGAGGTTCTAGAACAGCGACTAGGACTTAAAAACTAAAACAAAACTCAGCCAGACATTAAATGAATTCAGCACCTTTGAATGTATTTATAACCTTTTCCTTGGCTTTTTATATAATCAGACATCTGGGAATGTTTTGTGAGGGTGGAGCCCCTCAAAGAGGCTGCTCACACCTTTAACAGAGGTCACACCCCGGCCCTCCACAAACCACATCCAGCCAGCCGATGTGTTTAGTTTGGCCACATGGTGTTGTTTTTCTTTTTTTAATAAGAGTCGGTTGTCAACGTTTTAAATTTTTACATAAAACTATAGGTTTATATAAAATAAACATAGATTTATATACTCATATAAATTAAATATAGATTTATAGAAATATAAATTTGCATAAAAATATAGATTTCTGTATTGTCTTGGGAAAAAAGAAAAGCAGATGAGGCAGCCCTGAGATGTTATTTCCACTTGGGTAGTGGTGGATGGAGGATCGTGAACCCAGTAGGAAACATGCAAGGCGGATTATTCACGGGAAGGGTGGGGCTGGGAAGATGACCTGTTTTCTTCCATATCTACATCTCCAGGCCTGCACCTCAGTTCCAATGAACATTCAGTTCTGCTCCCTCAACAAGTCTAAAACTAAATGCCTCTTCCTGAACACCTGCCCAAGCACCTGAAAGCAGCACAATGGGCTGCCCCTTTCCTAACCATGGGATCTGCGTTAGCTCTTCCCTCTGCTCGCCTGCCACTCCCTCTTCCCCAATGTCACCCTACCCTGTGGTTTATGCTCTCCAAACTCCACTGAGCACTGAGATAGCTACTAGCCACATGGGCACTTAAAATCCAGCTAGTGTGACTTGAGATATGCTGTAAGTGAAAAAGACACACTGGATTTTAAATACATATGCAGTAATAATAATAACTTAAACTAGCTGATTAATAATTTGATATTGATTACCTATTAAAATGATATTTTTGACATCCTGGGTTAAATTTAAAAATATTAAAGAAATTGACTTGCCCATTTCTTTTTATCCTTAAAAAAAGATTTTATGCATTTATTTTTAGAGAGTAGAGAAGAGTGGGAGGGAAATATTGATTGGTTGCTCTCAGGGACCTGGTTGGCAACCTAGGCAAATTCCCTAATCAGGAATGGAACTGGTGACTTTTGATTTGCGGGATGATACCCAACCCACTGAGCCACACCAGTAAAGGCCTTTTTAGCTTTTTTTTTTTTCCTAAGATTTTATTTATTTATTTTTACAGAGAGGGGAAGGGAGAAAGAAAGGGAGAGAAACATCAATGTATGGTTTTCTCTCGTGCGCCCCCTACTGGGGCCCTGGCCTGCAATCCAGGAATGTACCCTGACTGGGAATCAAACTGGTGACCCTTTGGTTGGCAGACTGGCACTCAATCCACTGAGCCACACCAGCCAGGGCCCTTTTCACCCTTTTTAATGTGACTTCTAGAAAATGTAAAATTACCTATGAAGTTCATATCCGTGATTCACATTATCTTTCTATTGGGCAGCGCTATCTCAAAATATCTCTTGGTGTAGTGGTGCTAATTATTGCTACATGGCAATCATATTACAATATATAAATGTATCAAATCAACATGTTATATACCTTAAATTTATACAATGTTACATGTCAAATATATTTCAATTAGAAAGGAATCTCAAGTTTGTCCTAACCTATGTGACCTTGCTGCCATCCAATAGCATAGTAGTCTCTCATATCCCTTCACACCTAGAATTTCACATTCATCTAGACTCGCTCCCCCACCCCCCACCCCTTCTAATCTGTTTTGCACGCCCTGGCTGAGTTTATCTGCCTGAAACACTACTTTTTATCATGAAACACTCTTGCTCAAAAACTAACACCAGCTCCCAATTCTACTCCATAAAGCCTAAACTCCTAGTAATAACAACTTCCACTTTAAAAATCTATTGGGCACTTCCTATAATTGTTCCAGCAATCTAACACCTCACATGCCATACCCTGGGTATTCTAAATAGAATAGAAAGGACTAAAGCATTTGCCTGAGCTGGGAGGGAAGAGGAAGGCACCTTTGATCTGAGAGCTTACAAAGATGACGCAGGTAAGGCATCCAGACAGAGTTCTCTCCACTTAACGATGTTGTACAACACCTCACAATCAACTAAAGAGCCATCACACACATTGTGGATCTATGAGATGAACTATTTTTACATCATCTGAGAGAAGAAACTTGTATTTGCATTTCACACCAAAACCGAAAACCCAACCAGAAAATCTTAGGTCAAAACAGTGCTCTTCTCTCATTCTATGTCCAAGTTTACATCTGTCACAAAACAGGTAAATTTGAATTATACCAATTTGAAGTGCTGTGACATGACAATAATTAGAATACCATTTTATCTTAAAAGTTGAAAAGCATGAATTAAAAATTCATCAGGAATTAAATAAACCCAAAGCTAGCAGAGCTAACAGAGCTAATGATTCATAAACTGTGCTGGTAATTCCACATGATAACATATATTTAGCTTGTGAGTAGAGACCCTTTGTCATCTCGAATTACGTGTTTTGAACCGTGTATTCAAGACATCATACCTTTCATAAAATACACCATCCTATACACATTTTCTTTCATTTCTTTCAGCTACAGACCAAAAAGGTTTTGTCAAATACTATCTAGCAGAGTTGTTTGGTGCATGGATCTTGAAATCAGACAAAACCCACATTCTGATTGTTTAGCAGTTCCGGGCTTCAGTTACCGCCTCTTTAAATTGAGCATAATTATCCTTTCCTCACAAAGTTTTCTACGAATTCAACAAGTTAATACAGTGTTGGCATGTAGTCATTCTCAACAGTAGTGCAATGGGTAAGATAACTTATCTGCCTGACCTTGGCATCCTCATTTTAGAAACGTTTTTCAAAGCAGCTTGATGACTCCACAAAAGGGTGGGGCTTTGGCGTCTAACGCTCTCTACTAAACTCTGTAAGTTTAATAGACGAAGAGTTACACACGACGGGACATTGGGTGGGGTAAGATCAAGAGCGTCCGCCTGTCCCCTTTGCGGCAGCCGCAACACAGCTGCCGACTGGACCCAGCAGGTCCCGCCCCAGCTGCACACGTTCTCCTTTCTCCCTTCTTGCCAGCGGCTCTGGCGATGAAAACACCACCACGTGGCCTGCAGACTCTGCATCACTAGCCTTTGCCCAATGGCGAGCCGCGTCACGGAGTTGGGGGCGGGTCTCAAACTAGACGGGTCCGCCCACAGCCGTCGCCAATTGGTCAAGAGTGCTCCGCGGCAAGGGCTCGTGACCAATAGCAGCCGGAACCGCGGCAAAACCAGGTGGGGCGGGCCGAAGCAAGGAGGGGCGGAGCGAAGCAGAATTGGGGCGGGGCTAGAGAGGAGAGGGGCTGGCCACCCGGCCCCCAGAGCCGGCGCCAGCGGGCTGCTGAGGTGGCTGTCGCCCGCTCTGAACTGCGGCTTTCCCGGGTCGAGCCCCCGATGGAGGCCGAGGCCGCGGACGGCCCCCCGGGAGGGGTCGAAGCGGCGCTCAGCTGCTTCTCTTTCAACCAGGACTGCACGTAAGCGGCGGAGTCTGCCTGGCCGGGAAGTGGGGTACAGAAAGTGGCAGCCAGAGGTGTTGTCCTGTCCGCAACTTGTAGCAACAGGCTCTGGCCTGCGCCCCAAGAGGCCGGCAGCGGGATAGCGGCGGCTGCCCCCGTCTGGTTTGGGTCTAGGTATCCATCTCCTCCGCCTTCCTCCTCGGCCAGCAGGGGATTTGGGCGCCCCCACCCCTTGCTCAGGCCGAGAGCCAGGAGGGGCTGGTCAAGGGTAAACGGGGAAAGTTAGCAAGCAAAGTAGGGCTGAAGAAAGCTAAGGAATGGGGGCTGGGGGTGGTGACCGAAGTGGGGATCTGGGGAAGGAGGAGTAGGGGCCAAAACAAAGGAGATGGGAGGGGAGGGGCAGGTTGGAAGTTGACCCAAGGCGTGGTAGTTGGGGCCCAGGAAGCTGGGAGTCCAGGAAAAACTTTCCCATTTGTCCTTGAGCATCTCAACGTGGCATCTGGGCAGGGCCTCCGACAAAGAGGCAGCCTATCCCTGCGGGCAGGCCAGCCTCTGTCCCAGCCCCAGCGCTGGCATCTGGCCTGCTTCCTCTGGATGTCAGAAACCTTTCCGTTCATCTCCCCGCGTTTCCACGCAGCCCCCTCGGCGAGGCCGAACCGCCCTCTCCGAGCCCACGAGCCCAGTCTCGGCCCCAGAATGCTTTCCCCCAGGACCATGAGCTCCACTCCTGCTTTTTTTTAGTAGATTTTTAATGTTTCCCCTGGATGGTCACGTTTGGACTTTGGCCAGAGAGCCGGAATTCCCTGAACTGTGTTTCAGGCATCTGGAGGGTCCGTCCCTTGGACGCAGACGTCGTTTTCTTTCCCTTTTTTCCTGGAATTGTTAGACGCCAGCCCCAGGGACCGTCTGGAATAATCTCTTTGGAACGTGCACCCAGTGCATCAGACAGGGATGACCTCTTCCCAGTTTCCCACTTCCTGCTGTACCAGTTTCTGTTGTGTTCCTTGTTTGGAGTCAGCTTCAGGCTTGTGCTTTTGGCCTGTGCCTGGGTTATGCTAATATTGAACATTCACTGTGGTAATTAAGGCCATCAGGTACCATAAGCAACTCTGGCTTCCATTCCTTGTGTGTTTCTGTTTAAATACACCCCATGCCAAACAATATGCCTTTGTTCAAAAAAACTGTATGTGTAATCGAGTAATCTGGTTACTGGACATCTTGATTAGTTAGATGCGTGACTTTGAAGCTTTCCTTGACCACAACCCACAATAAGAAATCTATATTACAACATCACCCAGTACCCATATACAAATAATACCACTAGAAAGTGATTCACAAAATGGTGTTTACCTTATGATGGGTGATACCCTCTGGTATTTTCTATTTCCTTTTTTTTTTAAAAAAGCCATTTGTGACTCACTGACCTGCTTTTAGGATTCACTCACAGTTGAGACCCACAGTTTACAAAAATGACAGTCTAGATAAAATTCTGATGTTTTGCAAGAAATATTTTGCAAGAGGGGATGGCTGTTGAAATGCCTGGGTATTTTCCTTCCCAAATGAACACAGGTTAAGGAAGAGGGTTAGTTTGCTTATTAGTAAATGTTCTAATTTCTGCTTTGTAGCATTGTTTATTAGATTATTTTCATCTTTATTGTAGTTAAGCCCAGGCTTTCAGAGCAGTTGGATAAGAATGTTATTTTCAAAACCGTAGGGTGCTGGGGAGGTTAATTTCCTTAATCCCTACAGTTAGTTCTATTTTTTTGGATGGAGGCTCTGCTGGGCAGCTCCGTCTCACCTATAAATAAAAGTTTTTGTCACGGTCAGTTGCTCTGAGCCACAGAGGGTATGACATTGAATTTTAAAATAAGTCAAAGCCCCTTACCGAATAGGTTTAGGAGTATCATTGTGACTTTTTCTGTAAGTGTAGTCTCTGTATAAGATCTAGTATTTCTGGAGAAGGGAGGGCGAAGACAACCCACCTTTACGGTCTCTTTCACTCACACGTCATGCTTGGCCCTGTGCTGGACACTTTGGGTACTTTTGTTTTTCATTTGAGTGGTGATGCGTATTTATCCCAAACACTGTGCCCATGAGAGGTGAGGAGAATTTTCCTACAAAAAAGCTTTATGGGGGAAAAAAAAAAAAAAAAAAGCTTTATGGATAAAATAAGGTTTTGGTCTGAATTCCTTGATTCGGAGATTTTGTAGCCATTGCTTAATCATTGGAAACATACGTAGTAACCACACTGCCATTTTCTCATATGTGAAATTTGCCTGTTCCAGGAGCAGAGCGTGTGTTTGAAAATTATTTTAAGTTGCCAGATGTATTGGTTAATATTACGAGACTCGAGTTACAACATTTTTTTCATCACTTGCAAGCTTCAGAAACCTCAGTTTACAACGAAGAGCGCCTATCTGTGAAAAAGTTGATGTGAAAAGAATTTAAAACAGTCACTACGGAGTATACTTGGAAGGTTTTAGGATGCGGCTGACTTGTCTTTCCAGTTGCTGCTTGTCATCATTGAGGCTGTAGTTGCGGATGCCAAGGCGACCGTCGCTGCTCCCCAGCCAAGGTCTAACACACCAGTTTAGACATTGGGCAGCTGGGAGGCCTAAGGAAGCCGAGCCACTGCCTCGCTGATTACAAGTTGACAGTAGTTGCCCATCCCCATGTCCCAGGGAAGAACAAATGATTGGGTAGGAAAATAGTCCAGGGAAAATCACGTGACCTTCTCTTTTTTAGGCTAGTGAAACCAGACCTGTGGCATCGGGCTAGTCTTCAGTAAGCTGCTTATTTTAGTGCATGCTTCTCTGTGAAGAGCAAATCTAGCCTTCTCATACGTTTGTTTTAAATGAGGATGGTAGGCTCATTTGTAGGTCCACTGGGGACCACGTTAAGGTCCCTTTCAGCTCGGACGTCCCACTTTCCTGGGATGGAAGTGCCCAGGGTCAGGCTGTTATTCTCAGTGTCTTCTATGTCAGATTCGGTCCCTCACTGAAGGGGATTCCCAGCTGCTGAACAAAACAGACTCATTTGCTTTCATCCTGAGGCCAAACAAAAAACACCAAAAACCTGGGTTCACACTCTGCCTTTATCTATGGATTGAGAAGTGAAAATTTTAAAAAACAAGATTTTTTTTTTAGCCCTCAGTGTCCCAGATAAGTGTTTAGGTTTTGTTTTGTTGGCTGATAGAAAGCCGTGTTCTCAACCCTGGCATGTTAGAGCTCTTGAACTAGAATATAAATAAATTAATTAAAAATTCAATGAATGACAAAAGGTCGGGGTTAGGGGAGTGGAGGTAGACAGTCATCAGTATTTTTGTTGTTGTTGTGAATTTCCCAAGTGAGTTCGACGTCTCCCCAGGGGTGAGAGCTGCCGGCAGAAAGTGTCTGGGAATGTTTCATGGAAAAAAAAATAAAAGGACGCATCTATTAAATTTTGCCTACGAATGACCTATGATACCTACTAAGAACTTGTATTTCCTTTTTAAGCCAAAACAAAAAAAGGTCATCAAGGGAATAAAAAAATGACTTACTCTTGGTAAAGTACCTCTCAAACAACAAGGAGCCCCCTAATTGTGTTGGGAACTATGGTGAATATTCTTAAACATTCCATTTTCCCTATTTCTGCTCAGCCGGGAAAACATGGTCTCTCGTAGGTTTGACATTGCACTTGATGACACAGCCCATGGACTCTCTCTCAGCCATTGCACATTTGTCTGTGCCGTTGTCTTTGACCTTGTCCTTTTACCATGCCCACCCACCCGACAAGGTGTGCCTTGCCAGTTAGACAGTTATCAGATATCCAAGCACCTGAGGATCGGTCCCCTGCGAAGTGAGATGGAAAAGGGGTTCTGTCTCCAGGCAGGTCTGAGCTGGAATACAGTACCTGTTGTCATTCCCGGGCTGTCGTTCTCTCCCACAGATCCCTAGCAATTGGAACCAAAGCCGGGTATAAGCTGTTTTCTTTGAGTTCTGTGGAGCAACTGGACCAAGTCCACGGAAGCAGTAAGTGTGTGTGTGTGTGTGAGAGAGAGAGAGACCCCTCGGGGGCATCAGAGCTTCCCTCTGTACTTTAACCCCTGGTACTCCTGAGCTTTCTGCTTTTCCCTCCCTTCGCCATCAAACTGGAGTCAGGATCTTTCAGATTTAAATACTAATCATTGTCTCCTCTTGCTTTAAAAAAAACCGTGATGAAGCACTTAGATGTAGCAATAGCTTAGGTAGCATTTTATATTAAGAAACCCTTTGTTTCAAACCATATTGCTGATGACCTTTCATGTATACATATTTCTAAGAGTCATTGGTTTTTATAGTTGTCACACTAGAAGATCAGTTCAGAGTCTTCCCATTATATTGGCGCTGTAGAATATTGGTAACATTCATTCGGTCGTGGAAGTGTGTGCTTTGCTCTAATAAGACAACGCTATCCCATTTACACAGTCCATATTGAAGGTGTTGGAGTACTTCTAGTGAATACTTTTTAAACATTCAGCCTGGAAATGTGACTCTGATTGTCCCAGGGTAAGCAATGGTTTATGCCATCATAATAGAGAAGAATATACAGTCTTCGGACTTCCCGGAAAGAAAGTGATTTGGCAAATGATATATTGGGCTCCTAATTTGTTTGTGAGATGTCATTTTTATTATGCCATTTTCATGAATATTTTGCTCTCTGTCCTGTGCTGCTGCCTACGGGACTTGCCCAAGAACGAGAGAGGCATGAAAAGAACGTTCTCCACCCACGGGTGCTCAGGAGGCTTGCTTATGTACTTAGTGTGCAGAAGTACTTCCCTGGTCTTCACACGAAGTCCAGGCTGTTGACGACAGGAAAGGGGTTCCAGACAGGGTCCTGGAGCACAGCACAGTGGGGAAGGAGTAGACTTTTCTCTGTTACCGCCCCCCATGGCGGTCCCCATCTCAGCCGCAGAGACAAAAGGAATCCTGAGAGCAGAGGCTGTGACAGAGTAGTCACTTCTTTGAAACCCCTCAATGAGAAAAGGGTAGATGGAGATTGCCCGAACCCCTCAAACAGGTTTCCTAGAGCAAACAGTGGCATCTGAGGGCCCTGGAGTGGGAGCTCGGGAAATCCTGACTTTGTGTCTGGTCACTGGCATTTTCTTTAGATATTTGTTAGGGCTTTGGAACTGTTACATTTGGAAATGGTTAAAGCTTCACCACGAGGAAGAATCATTGAGGATGCGTGCTGATGGAGCCTGGTCAGCAGGACCCACAGAACACTGGGTGCCTGGCCTAGCCCAGGGGGCACTGAAACCCAGGTAACTTGCGCCACTCTCCCTTCCAGATGAAATCCCAGATGTCTACATCGTGGAGCGCCTCTTCTCCAGCAGCCTGGTGGTGGTGGTCAGTCGCACGAAGCCACGGCAAATGAACGTCTATCACTTCAAGAAAGGCACAGAGATCTGTAACTACAGCTATTCCAACAACATCTTGTCCATAAGGTTGAACCGGCAGGTAAGTGGGGGCAATCCATTGCAAGGCTTCTGCTCATTGGGACTGAAGAGAAAGATATCTTTGAAGATGAATGTTTCTAGAACGAGCATCCAATTCTAAAGGGGATTTTCATACTCAGGCCTCACTTTAGGGGGCTACTGTAAAGACAGTTGACTCCATGCACATGTTCCAGTGGCGGGTCCCCCCTGGTCCTCCTGCCTCTTGTTCTTTCGCAGATGTTGGCCAATGCCAAGGTGAACCCTCCCGCGGATACAGACCTCAGGCTCTGAAACTCTCCCCTGAACTGCTGCAGGGACACCTTCAACAAAGGGACACCTGTCTGGTTTGGGTCCCTGATGGTGACACTTGCTGCAGATTGGTGGTAGTGCCTGTCAGAGCAAAGCTCTTGAGGATTAAGCATGGTCCTCCTGGGTTGGTGCTGGAACCAGTCAGTAAAACTTTCCAGTGGGCCAGGCCCTCGGTCTCGGGCTTCCACTTCCACCCAGCAAACACTTGAAGATTGTTCTTGTAGTGTTTTCTTTGTTGAAGGAAGGATTAGTCTTATCTCAAATATGCCGCACCTTCTCTTGAAAAATATCAGGCCTTGTGAAATAAGTGTTTGAGTTATTAGCAGAGTTTCCGTTTAATTACTAGATTTTAAATCCTATGAGGATGGCAGAGGTGTATCCGTTTTGTTCACTGTGTAAGACCTGGTAGAAAAATGCTCCATAAATATCTGTTAGGACACTGCCTATTAAATAAACAAACAGGTAGATTCTCTGTATGACCACGTAGCTGTCTATTCAACCAATATTCCCAGGATGATGGGGGTCATCGCATTCACCGAGGACAATGTTTTTTCTGTCTTTGTACCTAAACTATTAAGTGATGATTAATTTTTTAAAACAAATAAGACAAAGTGCTTTCTTAAGTTTATGGCAAGGAACAGATTGTTTCTTGGAGTTGATCAAATATTTTGATTGAACATCCAGTTAAGCCTGTATAAAGCAGAGAATAGCCTGAGAAATAGGATATGGGGGAGGGGGGTTAAGCAAAGAGGAGCCACAGTAAAAAAGAAAATAAACCGAGATTCTTAGCAAGGGAGGAAAAGGCAGTTTGAGAGTTTTCAACTTGAAGGATTTTAAGCACAATCCTTGGCTCAAGGGCTCCCTCTGAACTCTGTTGGTAGCATGTTAATCTTGTTGCAGAACTGTATTTTTATCTTTGCATATAGCAGTAGCCAGTATAGGAACAGTAACTGTCCCTTCTGGTAGCTGATTGTCTTTTTAAGATTGTTCAGGCAAATATCCTGTAGAGATAAGAACCCTCAAATAGTACCTGTGGCATTTATTTGTGTAACTTCTCTCTTACTCATTCTCTGGCATTTTCTTTAGCAAATGGGACAAGGCAGGATTATTCAAGTGTCCAAGTCTGTTAACCTTTAGTTGTCACCCACTCAATGGAACACTCATTAACTTCAAGGCTCCCCGCCCCATCTTCCAAAGGACATTGATGTACCTAGGGCTCCTTGGCTGTTCACGACCAAGCCAATTGGAACCCAGATCGAACAGGTCTCTCTTCCTTTGACTCCTACAAAGATGATTTGGAACAGTCTGAGAAATGTTTGGGGTTTGCTGTCTTAAAACGTTCAGGTTTGGGTCTCAACAGCTTCTGCTTTAGGAAAGTCCTACAGCCCCTCCCTGCCACATGGTGGGGGGCATCCCTCAAATATACAGAAAGGAAGACTATTTAGTAATCGTGATTATTTTGCATTTTTAGTTGATGTGATTCCCCCGGTGCTTAATTGAGGAAATGTGTTCAATGGAATAAAGACAGTCAACCAGAGGTTTTTCAATACGCAGCTTTTACAGGTCTCTGGCCCTCTGTTCTCACCCTCTGTGTGGATGACAGGGGCCCCTCGGAACAGATGTGGCATCTACAGCCAGCCTCTGAAGCTAAGTCTGAGTCTGTGGCACTCGAGGGCAGACGCTATAAATATTTTTTAACTGATAAAAGGAATTATTAAATGATAAAACTTAGGAAAGTTGATGAGAGCCAAAGAGACAGGGATGAGCTGAGCTGAAGGCCAGCAGCCCTTGGTTCTGCTGAGACTGAAGACTGATTGTCAAACGAAGCAAGTGAGCAGGGTCCTGCCCATCCCAGAAGTGTGCTGTCACGTGAACTGAAGACAAAGTACCTCCTCTTTCCCTCTGAATGCTTTCTGTTTTCCTCTCGCTTAATTCTTCACTGCAGCCAACATGGGGGCAGCCTGATATTCGGCCAAAGGGGCCCCAGAGCAGCGGTGAAAAGACCCGGACAAGGTCAGACAAGCTAGCAGTAGATGCTGACTCTGCACGTGTTGAGGACCCAGCAGGCTCGGGATTGGGTGCAGGGCTGGGAGGGGCTATGAGAGAGTACCAGAACCCTAAGAACAACAAGCATAGACTAGTAAGAGTCCAAACTACAGTAAGTGCTGGCAAAAGGCAAAGAGACCGGGTCAACCAGAGAATGTGTGTTCTATGGAGAAACACTAATTTGTCATCAGTTTTGAGACCCGGTTAGAATTTTGTTGCTCCTTAGCACCGAGCCTCAGACCTGCGGCCACAGTGCCTTAGTTTACATTTTATTTTTCTGCTTGGTTCAAGTGTCGGTCTCTGTGGTTCTGAGCTTTGAGGAGTCTTGCTGAGAAAACAACGGAGCAGGCTTTTCCTAGGAGGAAGGCCTGCTGCTCTTTTGCAGCGTTTTAGGTCCCTGCCTTTGCAAGTCTTGTTCCCTGGGATAAAAGGGTCTGGCCCAAGAACTGTGGTTCTTAAACACAGGTTGCGTCAGAATCACTTGGGGCACTTGGTGAACCACCTCCCAAACCGCAATCTCTGGAGAGAGAGTCCAGCCCATGCCCCTTGGGTGCTCAGATTCTCATCCAAGTCTGACAACCACCAGCCTCAAGGGCAGTTGAGTCAGACGTGTGCGGGGGGTAGGAGGCAGCTGCTCGAAGTGAGGCCAGAGATACTGGGCCCCAAATTCCTCCCCAACAGCTCCCCCACCACCCGGCATCTATTCACCTGCACTGAGCTATGCATCCTGTTCCCTTACACATGCAGCATGTTAACCCTGGGACCTGTTCCACCTGGTAGAGCGTATCGACATTGGGAAGAGCCTCCAAACCTGACAAGTCTCATTGAAGAGAAAGAGAGGGGTCTCCCGGCACTGGGGAGGGCGACGCCTAGGGAGAGGTGCCGAGCATGGGAAGGGGACGGGGTGTTCACATGAGGGCTGAAGGGCTTCTCCATGCTTTCTGCCAGGGATGGGGAAAGTGCACCAAGGTAAATCTGGAGGAGAGTTCCATGAGATTAAAATCTGACCGTTCATTGGAGAGGGGTAAAACAGAAGATTGGGAGATCCAGGGAGAGCAAGGAAACCCACCTCTGTACAAGGGGGAGACTTGTTATGGACATTAAAAGGGAGGCTGTCTCTCTATATGGCAAACCCACAGCCAGCATTCTACTCAATGAACAAAAACAAGCATTTTCCTGAAGGTCAGGACCAAGACAGGGATGTCTGCGTTCACCTCTCTTATGCAACATGGTGCTGGCAGTCCTAGCCACAGCCATCAGACAAGAAGAAGGAGTAAAAGGCGTCCAAACTGGAGAAGAAGTAAAGTTGTCATTATTGCAGATGACGTGATACTGTGTAGAGAGAACCTGAAAGATTCCACCAAAAAACTACTAGAATGGATCAATGAATTCGGTAAAGTAGCAGAATACAAAATAAATATCCAGATACCAGTTGTATTTTTATACACCAATAGAACTATCAAAAAGGGAAACTAAGAAAACAATCCCATTTACAATCGCATCAAAAAATACCCAAGAGTAAATTTAACTAAGGATAAAAGACCTGTACTTAGAAAATTATAAGACACTGAAGAAAGAAATTGAAGAAGATACAAATATGTGGAAGCATATACCGTTTCATAGATAGGAAAAGTTAACATCATTAAAATGTCCATACTACCCAAAGCAATCTATAGATTCAATGCAATTCCTATTAAAATACCAATAATATATTTCATAGAACTAGAACAAATATTCCAAAAATGTATATGAAATCACAAAAGACCCCAAATAGCCACAACAATCTTGAGAAAAACTAATAAGGTTGGAGGAATAACACTACCTGATATCAAACTATACTATAAGCTCATAGTAATCAAAACAGCACAGTATTGGCATAAAAACAGACATAGATCAACAGAACAAAATAGAGAACCCAGAAATAAATCCACACCTTTCTGGTCAATGAATATTTGACAAAGGAGACAAGGACATACAATGGGGTAAAGATAGTCTATTCAGTAAATGGTTTGGGGAAAATTGGGCAGATAGATGCAAAAAAATGAAACTAGACCACCTTCTTACACCACACACAAGAACAAACTCAAAATGGATTAAAGATTTAAATGTCAGAATCAAAACCATAAAAATCCTAGAAGAAAACATAGGTAGTAAAATCTCGGACATTTCTCATAGCAATATTTTTTCTGATATGTCTCTTCAGGGAAGGGAAAAAACAGAAAAAATAAACAAATGGGACTATATCAAACTAAAAAAGTTTTTCACACCAAAGGAAACCATCAACAAAACGAAAAGACAGTCCACTGAGTGGGAGAACATACTCACCAATGATACATCTGATAAGGGGTTAATATCCAAAATTTATAAAGAACTTATAAAACACCAAAACAAAGAAATAAACAATCCGATTAAAAAATGAGCAGAGGACCTGAATAGACATTTCTCCAAAGAGGACATACAGATGGCCAATAGACACATGAAAAGATGCTCCTTGTCACTAATCATCAGAGAAATGCAAATTAAAACCACAGTGAGATATCACCTCACACTGATCAGAACAGCTGTCATTAACAAACAAGTGTTGGCCAGGATGTGGAGACAAGGGGACCCTTTTGCACTGTTGGTGGGAATGCAGACTGGTGCCGCCACTGTGGAAAACAGTATGGGGTTACCTCAAAAAATTAAAGATGGAACTCCCTTTTGACCCAGCAGTTCCGCTTCTGGGATCATATCTGAAGAGATCCGAAACACAAATTTGAAAGAATATACACACCCCTATATTCACTGCAGCATCATTTACAATCGCCAAGATTGAAAGCAGCCCAAGTGTCCATCAGCAGATGAGTGGATAAAAGAGCTGTGGTGCATTTGCACAATGGAATTCTACTAGGCTGCAAAAAAAGAAGGAGATCTTACCTTTTGCTACAGCGTAGATGGACCTGAGAGTATTATGTTCAGTGAAATAAGCTAGTCAGAGAAAGACAAGTACCATATGGTTTCACTCATATGTGGAATCTAATGAACAAAATAAACTAACAAACAAAATAGAGACTCATAGAGAACAGACAGCTGTCAGAGGGGAGGGGGGTTGTAGGGCTGGGTGAAAAAGGTGAAGGGATTAAGCAAAAATGAAAAAAAAACCATCTCATAGACAACAGGCAACAGTATGGTGATTACCAGAGGGAAAGGGGGGTGGGGGGAGGCAGAAGACAGTAAAGGGGCGTCAATGGAGATGGATGGAGACTTGGGTGGTGAACACAGTACAATGTACAGATGATGTTTATTAACCAATGTCACCCCAATAAATTCAGTTTTTAAAAGGGGAGCCTGTCTGATGGAAATAGGAACCCAAAAACTTACCCAAAATCGTCCTAAATAGCAAAGGGAGTCTGGTCAGGAACTGTTCAGAAATCCTCTAAGGAGAGAGGAAGTACAAGGAAGGGAGGGAGGGAAATCTCAATTTCTAAGTGAAATTTCTAAAGGTCTTGTATTTTAAGTTTCTGTTCAGGTGGCTAATGAAGTGCATGGGTGTGTGCACGTGTGTGTACACCAACATGGTCTTCAGAACCATCATCCAGCTTTTCCCTTTGTCAGGCTTAGAATCAGTTAGGACTTAGAGGACAGATGAGTGATTTTGATTTGCTTGGTCCCTTTTCGTGGAACCAATTCAGTAGACTGACAGGTCTGTGTGGTTACAGAGGCTGCTGGTGTGCCTGGAGGAGTCCATCTACATTCACAACATTAAGGACATGAAGCTGTTGAAGACCATCCTGGATATCCCTGCAAACCCAACAGGTGAGCTCCCCGAACGAGGTCGGTGCCCCCATCACCTTGCAACCAGGTGCTCCTTTCACAAGCTGCATTTCCAGCTGTCTTGTGAACCTGAAGCAATGTTTCTGCTTTATACATCTTTGTGGCGTTTACCTCGAGGCTGTGTTTTAACGGTGGCAGGTTCAAGTACGTTAAGGTCGCATGTCCTGCAAGAGGCTGTGCGGCCACCCTGGCCGCCAGACAGAAACGCCTTTCATCTGAGACCCGTTCTCAGCAAATGTGGCAGGGCATTTAAGGTGGATGCGTGGGAGACTTCACGCGTCTGATACTGAAGGGTGTTTACCCCTAATTATTTTCTGTGGTTGCTCAGGACAGCCTAAGTGTAATAATTAAAAGCAGGTTTTGACTTGGTGTGTCTACGTGACTAGGAGAAAGACAAGCCAAACCATAAAGAATGTGTTCTATTACACTCGGCCGGTGTGGCTCAGTGCACTGAGTGTGGGCCTGTGAACCAAAGGGTTGCCAGTTGGATTCCCAGTCTGGGCACAAGCCTGGGTTTCGGGCCAGGTCCCCATTGGGAGTGAGTGAGAGGCAACCACACATTGATGTTTCTGTCCCTCTCTTTTTCCCTCCCTTCCCCTCTCTCTAAAAATAAATAAATAAAATCTTTTTAAAAATAAAAAAAAAATGCATTCTATTACACTACAAAGAAATCTCTACTTGGGTGACCTTCTAGGCTAGTGGACTTCACAAACTTCTCAGGATGGAACACTGTTTCCATAAAGAATAAAGTAAGTTTCCCAGCTAAGAATGGAAATAGTTTGGATGTGCTGGATGGAAATAGCAGATGGTGACATTTTAGGAACTCACTCAGTGAGGAGTAAATGAGAACAGGGTCCTTCACAGGGTGGCAGGGTGGGGAGTCATCACATGAGAATGATTTGTGGACCCGATGCTTCAGTTACTGTGTATAAATTGTATTCCAGTTTAGGGTCATGAAGTGACTGCTCCGGTTTACTGTAGTGTCCCAATTCTTTGACTGTCACTGAATTTTAAGATCTGCTTGGACTAACCCAAGAGACACAGACTCTGGGCCTCAGTTTCGTTCTCTGTAAAATGGGGTCATGACGCCCATCTCACAGGGTCAGCTGAGCACCAGGGGAGGTAACGTTTGTGGAAGCGGCCGGCCCGCACCCAGCCTGCCGTGCGGCGCGTGCCTCCTGTGCCTTGTTTCCTCCGCTTCATTTCATCGCTACACTCGGCCCTTTACTGCCGACGTCGGTGCTTAGAAATTTTAGCCATGACGAAATATTTTTGAAAGAACAAAGCTGTGGAGGCCATTCTAAAGTTCTGTGAAATGACTTTAATGCCTGTTTCACCAACTGGAGGTTGGTCAGTGCAGGAGCCGTAGGGGTTAAGCTTGATGTTTTAGGAATGAGAGGCTGAACTCATCTGCAAGAGTAATTACTGAAGACATACTGTGTGCCTGGGACCGCACTAGGTCCTGTCAGGCACCTATAGGCCAACCACACACCAGGAACCCCAAATCCAGCCACACTAATCCTGGAGCCCGTCTGCTCCGTGTGACACAGGGGCAGGACAAGTAGGGGTAGGACCCACAGTGTGATGGGTGTGGGCACTCAACAGGAAGATGTACTCTCTGGTCAAGCAGGAGAGGTGAGCGGAATCTGAACAGAACTTCCAGAAGGCGTGGGCCAAGCTGGACCTTGGCAGATATGGGCAGGGGACAGTCCAGGGAGGCAGAAAGCTCAAAGCTGTGCGTGGTTCTCCATTTCTTGGAAAAGCAGGCCCCTGGCACAGTGAGTGGCATCTCCAGCACAGGGACCTGTGGGCTGCCCAGTGGTCGGCTTCTCCCCCGCCCCACACTGTCACTCTCAGGATGCCCAGGCCAGGGGACAGTGCTGCCAGCCCTCAGGCCGGGCCTGTTCCTCCTGCAAAAGCAGTTTCTCCCTTACTACTCTTCATTTTTAGTAAATGTAGCTGTTTTTCTTAGCTCAAAAACTCATTGGTTACCTTACTTTTTTCAGTTTAAACAGAGAGGAAAGAAGTTTTTGAAAGTGTGGGGCTATTTTGAAAGAATGTATTATTTGTAAAAGGAATAATTCTGTCTCAAGAAAAATTAGAAACAATGGTAGGTGTTTTCTCTGCCACAGAGAAACATTATGAGTGGATTCAGGGACAGATTTAGCATTTCCTTCTGAAAGACCAGGGTTGGGTTGAGGGACCAAAATGTGTCTTATTACACCTGAGCCATCCTGTAGAAAGAATGTCCAAGAGTTTTTCAGATCCCGAAATTTATAATTATCATCTCAACAACCACTGAGCTCCGTTTCTACTTCAGTAAAATGGAGATGACATGTTTTACCCCCCAGAACTGTGGGGAGGACTGACTGAGGGCATGGAGTGACAGCCAGGGCGTGCCTGCTGCCAGGCTCATGCCCTGGCCCAGCGCCAGCCAGCGGGCAGCCTGACACTGGCCAAAGCCACACTCCTGCGACGTGCCCGGCTCCTCACTGAAGAGCCCCCAGCTGACTCTGCCCTGTCAAACCATGAACATGCAGCCCCGAGGCCAGTGGTCTCATTTATTTGTTCTCGTTCTCGAATATATTTTCTGAACAACAACAGGGATGGAAACTCTGGCTTTGATTTTATAAGCCCTGAACGAGTACACGAGGGAGACAGAATCACTTGTCTCACTGTCTCAAGCACGCAAACTCTGGGTACACTTTGCGCACATGAACCACAAAGAAATGACATCTACAGAGTTCTCCCGCTGCACTGCACTCAGTATCCAACGTGGCTGTAAATTTCCTTCCTCTTTGTCTCTTTGTGCCATGCCTGTTCCTGTTGTGTCAAAGATTGCAGGCTGTTTCCTCTAAAGAGTTAGGCCAGACGGGACTCGAAGCTAATTTCCTGCTAGCACAGCAGTCTGCACCGAGCAGCGGAGGGCAGAAATTTCCGTGCAGCTCCTGCCAGCTGCGGGATCGGGCGTGCTGTAGGGCCCGCAGCCTTTCACGGGGTATGGAGGGGGCAGTCTGTACCACACGTCAGTGTGCCTCGCAGAACAAAGGAGGGGTTTATTGTGCGGTGAGAGCTCTTTGAGGAATGGCAATGCAGGTGGGGAAAGGGCTCTCATCTGCAGAAGCGTAGTGCATTTGCACGCAGAGATTCCTTCCTGCTTTTGCAAATTGGAGAGCATATTCTGAGCCACGAATCAGTCCAGAGGGAACGGCCTATAATACATCACCACTAACTTGCTTTAAGTTTGACATGTCGTACTCTGTATACCAAGATGACAATGACTTGGAATCACAGGACTTCCTTCTACTCCAGCTGACAGTCCCAGCAGTTCTGCAATAGATAGCAGGGCCTTCTTTTCCAGCTGCAGGAGAAGTACAGCCAGACAATTTCAGTGAAATTGTAGTTGACAATGATTTATGAAAATGGGTGTCAAATCTCAAAGAAGTCCAAAAGCCACATCAAAACCAAATCCCTACGGAAGGGAATGTGCTCAAATATTGAGAGCAGTGAGAAGTCTCCAGGTTTGAGAATGATGGGCGAGTTTTTTTCTCTTCATGTTTTCTGGACTCTTGAAATGATTTGCATTATCACTGCTCTGTGATAAAACAGTATCAAAGAACCCCGGCCAAGTGTGGCTCAGTGGCTGGAGCATCGTCCTGTAAACCAGAAGGTCACAGGTTCAATTCCCAGTCAGGGCATGTGCCTGGGTTGCAGGTGTGGTCCCTATTAGGGGTGCATACAACAGGCAATCGATGTTTCTTTCACTTAGATGTTCTCTCCCTTCCCCTCCTCTCAAAAATAGTGTGTCCTCCGGTGAAAATATTAAAGTAAAAAATAAAATATCAAAGAAAAAGCTCATTTTCCTCCTTACAAGGCTTTGTGTGGCCCCTGTGACAGAAACAGAAGTCTCTTTCCTTGGGGGCCTCACAAGAAATAAAGGTGCATTCTTACAGCTGGTTGGATTTGTCTGAGAATTAGACCCTAGGAAATCGAAGGGGCCCGTGTTAAGGCTGCGAGGGTCGGGGTACCGGACCCCGCGACTACATTCATCTGGCTGGCAGAGCTGCAAGCCCCAAGTCAGAGCTGTCCCGTAAGAGGTTGCGTGTCAGAGTGTACCTGCCTCAGCCTTTCCCCGGTGCCCCTTTCTTGTTAGAATCCAGGGTCACCTCGTTCTCCATTAGGTATTGCGGGAAGTTCCGTGTTAGCTGGAGAGGTTGAAGCCTCCCTTCCTTTCTGAGATATTTACATTTTAACATAAAACTCTGAAGGGCACCTCAGACCTGCTGGGAGGGCTTGACCAAAAAGACAAGAAATATCAAGTGTTATTGAAGATGCAGAGAAAAGGGGGGACGCTTGTGCCCCGTTGGTGAGAGTGTAAATTGGTGCAGCCACTATGAAAAAAGAGTCAGAGGTTCCTCAAAAAACCGAACATAAGACGACCCTATGATCAGGCTACTCCACTTCTGGGACTACAGCCTAAGAAAACGAAATCACCCTCCCAAAGAGATAGCTGCACCCCCATGTTCGTTAGAGCATTACTCAGGCTCGTCAAGGTACGGGGACAGCCTGAGTGCCCCCACGATGGGGGAATAGATAAAGAAAATGTGGGAGGTACGCACAGTGGAACACAGTCAGCCATAAAAAGAATGAAATATTCCCACTGCGACAACCCAGGTGGATGGACCCTGAGGGCACTATGCTGCAGGACAAAATCACAAATACCGTAAGATCTCTTACCTGTGGAAGTTGTAAACAGTGAGATCACAGATACAAAGAACAGATTGGTGGTTGCCAGGGGAGGGAAGTAGGGGACGGGCAAAATGGGTGAAGGCAGTCAAAAGGTACAGACTTCCAGTTACAGAACAAGTATGTCCTGAGAAGGTAACGTGCGGCGTGGTGATTATATGTTTTGTGTAACTGAAAATTGCTAAGAGATTAGATCTTAAAAGTGCTGCTCAGGAGAAAAAAATTCTAACTATGTATGGTGATAGATGTTAACTAGACTTCCTTATGATGAACATTTCGCAATTCATAATACTGAATCATTATATGACACACATGAACCTCACATGTCATGTGTCAATCATGCCTCAGTCAAACAAACGAACCCCTGCAAGGCAACTGGAAGTATTTGTTCAGACTTTCTGCTCCAAGACCTCCTACCATTCCCTGCCTCAAAAATGGGCCCCGCCGATATCTTCGGACAGAGGACGTAAATAAAGACGTGGCATCTCAGAGTGTTAAAGCTGGAAAGAACTCTCGGTTACTGAAATCCCCTCACTTCACAGAGAGAAAACAGGCCCAAAAGGACCGCAAAGAACTCAGCCAGTTACGCACTAGGTGGCAGATTGGGTCTTGAACTCATGTCCTTAGCCTGGCACTGCCAGATATTCATTCTTAAAACAATGCCAATTTTTCTTTTCTAACAGCTTCATTGAGATGTAATTGACATGCCACATGATTCCTCCATTTACAGCACACAATTCAGTAGCTTTCGGTATACTCAGAGAGTTGTGTGACCACCACCACAATCAATTTTAGAACCTTTCATCACCCCCGTCCCCAGATGAGCCACCTTTGAGCCAACCCCCCCCCATACCTCCAGGCCTAAGCACCTTAATCTACTTTCTGTGTCTCTAGAGTTATCTGTTCTGGACATTTCCTATTAGTGGGATCGCACAACATGGGGTCTTTTGTGACAACCTTCTTTCACGAAGCATAATATTTTCACTGTTCATACTGTATTATATACCAGTCCTTCATTCCTCTTTAGTGTCTGATAATATTCCATGGTAAGGATAGACCACATTTTATCTACCCGTTCATCAGTGGGTAGACATTTGGGTTCTTTCTACTTTTTGACTATTATGAATAATGTTTCTGTGAACATTTACCTACAAGTTTCTCTGTGGCTGTATGCTTTAATTTCCCTTGGGTATACACCTAGGAGTGGGGCTCAGGGTGACATGGTGACTCTGTGCTGAGCCTTTGGAGAAACTGCCGGCTGCTTTCCAAGCCCTGCCCCACCTTCCACTCCCAGCAGCGGTGATCAGGGTTCCAATTACCTGACTTCTTGATAATAGCTGTCCTAGTGGGTGTGAAGCAGAGTTAATCAAAACCTCATTGTGGTTTTGATTAATTACTTTTTTTAAACTCAGAAACCTTCAGTACTTACCGGCTGCATTTACAAGAACTTATAACGCTTTGGTTTCGTGCTCAAGTCCTTCTCTGGTCACCACACTCTGTCCTGACCTCCTTTCTGCTAACCACCCCTGTGGGGACCCACACGCCAGCCAACCTGACATCCTGATTGCCATCCCTCCCCAGTTGCACAAGACCAGCGTTCCTTCTGCTGGGCTAGCTGTTCTTGAAATTGCATTCTGGATTGCAAAGAACCCAGATGAGACGGGAAATCAGGGTTCCCAGAGCAAAACTGGGAAGGTGTGAGTGGTGTCTTGTACCAGGGGGCGGGGGGGGCCAAGAGTGACCTCGTGTACAAGGAGGCTGCAGGGAGCCAGAGTATGCAGGTGAGGGTGCCAGGCACAGTCTCGGTCCTCCCACCGTTCTGTGTGGCAGGTGATAAGAGTGCAGCCTGGGCTGTGTCCTTGGCAAAGCCAGGGCAGGAGGTTGGGCCTTGGTTCCAATTCTCAACATTTGATTTTTTCCCCCTCTGCTCTCCCCATCCAGCAGATTAGGTAGGGTGCATTTGAGCCTGATCTGAAGTTTTCCTTGTACTTTTATAAGAAACCCATTTAACATATTTAACTAGTAACAAAGATGTCAGTTACCTATTTTATTTAAAAAGATGTCTCTCTTGCCTGATCTCAAAGTTCTTATTTTGGTCCTGCTTTTGGTTCTGGCAATTTCTTTTTTTTTAA